>BSBK01000907.1:0-60000 GCA_027943335.1 Chamaecyparis obtusa | reverse complement strand
AGTTTAATTTTTGTTCAAGTAATTTGTTCTAAAAATTCAAAAAATTTCATAAATCAATATTTAGGTTTTCTTATCTAATGAGAATCTTTGTTCTCTTCCCTGGTTCCCTTGCAGGGCATGACAGTCGATGTATGGTATCTATATCTGCATCCTACATCATCAAGCTGAGAGAATACACACACACACACACATGTGTGTGTGTGTGTATAGAAAACCATGGTAGACAAGGAGGGAGAGTGTGACATGTTGGAGATTTGCCAGCAAGCCAATGCTGACTATATGTTTTTCATTAATGACAACATATGGTAAGTAGCATGTGTGGAGGACTTATGAAATAAGATTTGAGTATATTTAGCATGGATATGTTATCAGCATGATATCATGGATGCAGAGGTTAATTGTTAGTATAGACAGTTATGTAGTAGCTTGTGTCAGCAGTGTTCCTGACAGAGTTACAGGCAGTGTTCTATGAGTGTTTGTCCATACAGCCATCATGGAGCCTTGCACCTTTGGATATGTGATGAACACATGTTAGTGATGTTACAATCATGGATGTAGAGTTTGATGATCAGTGGAAGTGAATTTATGCACTCGCTAGTCACCAGTAGCAGTTTCTTGTGTTTATTCAGAAGGGCCAATAGAGATTATATTGGTTCAGGAGTTGCACTTATCATTTTGGTATGTGCCCTTGGATAAGGGATTGGAGAAGAGTTAATATTTCTTGGTTAAGAGTGCATGATGTAATTCATCTTGAGGAGAAAGCTTCAGTTAATTTGGTAGAGCCGATAGTGTGTAGTGTGCGTCTATAATTATTAATATTGGATAGGTCCCAGATTGTGTTGTGTGCTTAGTAGAGCCGAAAGAAGTATTATTGGAATATATTATGGTTTCTCTAATATGATTTCAAAGTGGTTCTAATAGGCTGACTTGATTATATCATTTGGAGGAAAGATATTTATAGGAACTCATTTGTGATTGCTAAGGTATGGTTCAGAGTTAATTGTGAAGAGTAGAGTAGAGTGTGCGAAGTGTTGAGACATCAGCAGAAGGTCTATGTGACCAAGTAAAGAGTTTGTGCTATACATTGGAACTGATCCAGGCAGTAGGTCAAAGCAAAATTCACCAAGATCTAGATATAGTGTGTATCTATTATTCAGAAGGTTGTAGTCTTCACCCCTTTGAGCAATGTGGTCTTGGACAGTGCATCGTCACCCCTAACAGGGTTAATTGTAAAAGACTCCTAATAGGGTCCGACCCTTGACCAGGTCACTATACTAAATGCATTATAAAGACAAATCCTAATAGGGTTAAGGATCTTCTAACAAGGATCATAATACACTAGTGCAGATTATTAGTGGGTGTCAGTTCCCACTAGGGTTTTTACCTATTTGGGTTTCCCCATAACCAAAATATTGGTGTTGTGTTCAAGTGTTCTTTCATTGTTTCTATGCTTTATGTTTAAGTATACTTAATTGAATAAAGAATTGAAACTAGTAGATAAATCTCAGTTATCTCTTGGGACTATTCCTAACATGACATTGTGTTGACCTCCCATAGAAGTGACTATGAATGCCTCTCCTCATCCCACAAGAACATAATATAGTATCATTATCAAAGCATAATTGGATTAGTATGGTTAGCTCCAAAATAATCATAATTCCATAATATAAAACAAGAATGATTCATTTTCACAAATAATATATTCATACACATATGAACAAAATCTCATGCTAATACTGTAAATCATTTATTACTTTCATAAAATAGTTTTATTAACCAAATATATGCTCAAAATGTCTCATCATCAAATCTAAATAAGAAAAACATATAATCCTTAATACTGAATGTAATGATCTTGTCAGTCCAAAATATCAGATTACTAGGGTGGGAATTACATCCTCTCCCCCTAGAATTAGGCTTGCTCCTGAGAGCCTACAAATAAATATGGATATGTAGATCTGAGCCTACTAGCATCCTCTCATGTGGCTGAGATCTCATTAATGGGGTCCCATAGGACCCTTACCTTCTCTATGCTGTGACCCCCAAGGGTCAAAGTCTACTACTGGAGAATACATATTGGATCCAAAGCCAACTATCTATTCTCTACCTGTAAAGTATTCCAATCCAATACATGAGTCAAATCTAGAATATACTCTCTAATAATAGATACATGAAACACATCATGAATACATGTGAGGCTAGGTGGTAGGGTGAGTCGGTAAGCATCTGGACCTATCCTCTCTAGGATCGCAAATGGAACCACAAAGCTAGGTGCCAACCTATAACCTTTTCCATAACAGATAGAGCTCTTACATGGCTGGACTCTCAAAAACACCTTGTCTCCAACAAAAAACTATCTATATGTTGGCATAATGGTCAGTGCTCCTCTCAGGATTCACAACATGGCATTATATAAGTCTAGTGGTTGTATCAGGCATTAATAGGTTGACCTTTTAGTGCAACAACAACCACTGCTTGTAAAAAGTGGTATCAGAGCCAAGTTACAGGTTTAAATCCCCTTGTGTAGCACTGAGGGGGAGATTGTTGGCATAATGGTCAGCACTCCCCTTGGGATTTGTGATATGGATTAACTACCTCATGTGTCTTATATAAGTCTAGTGGTTGTATCGGGAATTAATAGGTTGATCTTTTGGTGTAACAACAACCACTACTTGTAACACTATCAATCCTATGAGAATCTGCATAATTTTTCTTCCTATCTTGATCTGTCATAAGGTTCTCTCTAATTCTTGGTATCTACTACTCCATATCCTATAAAATCTTAGGTCCAAGTAGTACTCTCTCCTCTATGAGATCCAACTTAGAGGTGTACGACAAGGATGACCATAAAGGGCTTGGAAAGGTGACATTCCAATAGAAATGTGATATTCGTTGTTATATGCAATCTCCACTTGGTACAAATAATCTTTCCAGTGGGTCTGTCTATCCATCACATATATCCTCAAGTACTTGATTTACCCACTCTATCTAACCATCAATCTCTGGATGATATGCCAAACTAAAACTCAGCTGAGTCCCTAAGGCATGTTGCAACAAGATCCATAACTCTGAAGTTAACACATGATTTCTATAAGAGATAACCTTCCTAGGGACACTATGCAACCTGACTATATCCTTCATGAAGACTTTGACTATTGAGGTGGTAGTATAAGATGATGGCATAGGAGAAAAATGTACTACTTTGGTTAACTTATCAACCATGACCATGATAGTGTCATGTCTCTGATATGTGATTAGTAGTCCCATAATAAAATCCATAGATATTGTATCCCATTTCCATTCGAGAATTAAATGTGGTCAAAGGAGGCCTTCTGGGTGATGGTGCTCGACCTTGACCCTCTAAAATTCCAAGCACCTAGCCACAAAATATTCTATATCTCTCCTCATACCTAACCAAAAGTATATGTGTTGTAGGTTTGAATCCATTTTCTTAACCCCTGGATGGGCTGAATAAGGAGCATGATGAGCTTCTGTCATGATGAAATTTCAAAGGTTGCCTGAAGGTGGTACATAAATTTGGCCTTTTTATCTTAATAGCCCATCTGATTCTAAATAATAACCCAAGAACCTTCCTTCTAAGGCCCTTCTTGACTCTATTTATGTCTTTACTTCTTGATGCCAAGTATTTGAAGTGCCTTCAAAATCAGACTTCTCAATTCGGTAGAAAGAGATAGTGTGGATAATTCATGTCTCCCTCTACTCAAAGAATCCACTACCACATTCTCTTTTCCTTGAATATATATGACCTCAAAATCATACTCACATAAAAACTCCATCCACCTGCACTACCTAACATTGTGATTCAGCTGCGTAAAAATATATTTAAGGCTTAGATGATCTGTGTGTAATTCAAACCGATGCCCTAACAAGAAGTGTCTCCAATGATTTAAGGCATGAACTATTACTACCAAATCCAAATCATGTGTAGGGTAGTTAAGCTCATGGTCCTTAAGTTTTCTAGAGTCATAAGAAATAACCCTTCTCTCTTGCATTAGTACTGCTCCTGTTCCTTCCAAGGATGCATATGTGCAAACTACAAAGCTTTTGGTGGGGTTAGGTACCGCCAAAATTGGGGCATTGGTTAACTTTTCTTTTAAGCTTTGAAAAGATTTTGTGCATTTCTCAATCCAAATGAATGTTTTCCTTTCCTTTGCAATGAAGAGATGAGATGAGCTAACCTGGAGAATTCCTTGACGAAGCACTTATAGTAACCAGATAAACCCATTAAACTACAGATTCTGAGATGTTAGTAGGTGTTGGCCATTCTACTATAGCTTGTATCTTTGTGGGGTCAACTTCTATGCTTTTCCCTGAGATAACATGATGAAGGTACTTAACTTCTTCTTGGAAAAATTTACACTTCTCAAAGTTGGAAAACTACTGATTCTCTCGAAGGCATTGTAACACTTGTTGAAGGTGTCGTTCATGCTCTTCCATTGATTTAGAGTATACCAAAATATCATGTAAAAATATTATCTCAAATTTATCCAAGAAGGTCCTAAATACCCCATTCATAAGGCTCATGAATATTGAAGGTGCATTCATGAGATTGAAAGGTACTATGATAAATTCATAATGTCCATACTGAGTGCGGAAGGTCGTTCAATGAATATCAGCTTCATGGATTCTTAACTGATGGTATCCTGACTTAAGATCAATCTTAGAAAATACTTTTTTTCCTTTCATTTGATCAAAAAAATCATCAATTCTTGGCAAAGGGTACTGATTCTTAATGGTTACCTTTTTGAGCTGACGATAGTCAATACATAACCTAAGTGAGCCATCCTTCTTTTTCACAAAGATAACCCCAACTCCCCAGGGTGACACACTTGGTCTGATGAAGCCCTTTTGCAAAATTTCTCCTAACGTTACTTTTAACTCACTTAACTCTTGAGTTGTCATGTGATAAGGAGCCTTGGAGATGGTTTCTACACCTGGAACCAATTCTATGCGAAAACCAATGTCTCTTTCAGAAGGAATTCTTGGAATCTCTATTGGATAGACATCAACAAACTCTTGAAGTAGTGGGTGATCAAGTATTATTTCTCTACCTTCTCCTTCAATAAAATCATTAACTAAGACTACAAGGAGTTGACATCCCTTTCTCATGCATTTCTTGAGTTACTGTAAAGGATGAAATAGTATGTAATTGTGTGTAGAATGAATAGAGTGATATAACAAGGGGAATATAAGATCTACTACTAAATCCAAATTCCCAAGGGAGAGATCCAAATTGATCAACCAAAAGGTTAATGCACAATTGAATCAATCTATGGAGAGTATGAATAAAGGAGAAAATCTTATATTTCATTATGAAGAGTATATGCTTGAAATCTAAAATAAATGGAAGGAAAATACTAACCTAAAAAATAGGGCAGATATGGAAAATGCTGATTTCTGATGTCTGTGCATAGTTTCGAGCAATTCTACAACCTATTTTGGACTAGAAATGTTGAGATGGAGAAAACCCAAAAAAAATTTATCTTTCCAGCAGCAGGTAGTCTTTGACCCTGATAAAAGGTCAAAGACTACTTCAAAATTTTGAAGGTCATCTTTAACTTTGTTCACAGATCTTGGAAGTTCACCGAAAAGGGTATCCAAATTTGAGCTCTGATTCACTGTCTTGTACCTGTACTTGAAGGAAAAATGGTTTTTTTGTATGGATGAGGGGTTTGCCTTGGTCAAACCCCAGTTTGGAATTAACCTTAATAATGAAATTGAATTTGAGAATGCTAGAAAGTAGTAGAAGTAGATCTAAAAATGAAGCTATGAAATTCAATAGATATGCAATTGTATTTGAAATGTAAACAAGTATGTTGATATGAAAGCTTGAACACAACAATGGAAAATGTAAATCCAAAACCTCCATGATTGTATGCTTGGAATCCACCTTGATAGAAGAATGAATGAGTCTTGAAGATGAAAAAAGAGTCTTGAAGGAAGATCATACCATCATGATGGATAGATCTAGGGTTTGAATGATGAATCTTGAGTGCTTGAACCAAATCCCTTCAAAGGCTTGAATGTTTGAATCCTTGATCTTCAAAGGAGAACTTGAATGGAGAAGAGGGCTTGAATGCTTCCTTGAAAATACTTGATGAAATGCTTGCTTGAGAGATTGTGGATCCACATGAACAATTGATTGAAACTTGATGGAGAAAATGAGAGAGGAAGGCTTCCTTTTATAGTGATCTAGGGCACAAACCTCTAGAGAAGGATGACATTGGAGAATTAAATCCAAATTAACCTTGACCCCTAGAAATATACCTAGATTAAATGAAATTTAAGGATTTACCATTCTGAAACCCAAAATGGCCGACCCAAAAGCGGGAAAATAAATCTTTCTGAAACCCGACATCTGAAAATCATGGGACCTTGAAATTTGAACCCTCGATCAAGGATGAGGTAGACTCCACCCTAGGTCAAGGTCAAGGTCATCCTTGACCTAGGTCAGGGTCGAGGTCATCTTTGACCCTCAAGGTCATCTTTGACCTTGAGGTCAAAAACCTCAGGACCTCAATCTAGAATGCTAGGAAATGCAGAAATATAGTGAAAATAGGTGGAGAGAGAAGCAGAACGGGGGGAGAAAGCCAAATCTATGCAAAGACCCGATCAAGGCACTTAACATGACCCCAGACCACTCACTCAGAGGGCTAAATGCTCTTAACATGGAAGTGATTCTATTTTAAGATGATACAATTACATTGCTGATATCATCTGAAGTGATATAGGACTTTGGATTCCAACAATAGTTTTATGCTCCCCCAAATCATCTATGCAATGAATGATCTTCTTTCTACACTCTAATTTGGCCTCATCAGCTTCTAACCAATCCATCCCTAAGAAAAATTCATAAGATCCAATGGGAATCACTCAAAGATCAAACTTGGTAGAGAAGGGTCCTAATCCCAAGTTGCAATTCCAAACACACAAGTTTGTGGTCATCTTAGCCCTAGAGGCTAGTTCTACTCACCACTTAACTCCCTGCCCTACAACCACTAGCCTAAACTTCTCTACTAAAGATGGAGATATAAAAAAATTAGTTTCTCCCGAGTTAAATAAGATCGAAATAGGTTTACCCTTTAACAAACTTGTAGTCTCAATGATTGTAATCTGGTGGTCATCTTTTCTATGATCAATTGTGGAAAACACCCAATGTGGTCAGCCGACATCTCCTACAATTGGTTCTGAAGCTGCTTGATTCTGATTATTGGTGAAGTTTGTGTGTTGAGGACAACAAACTAAAATGTATCTCTATTGCCCACATAAAAAGCACCCAATGTTCCTTACAAGGTTCTTTGCAGGAGGTGCGTTGGATTGTTGGTAACCCTCTTTATTGAAATTATGAGAATTTTGGGATGGTTGAGGAGGAATCCTTTTTTAGGTTTGATTATTTCTATGGTATTGGGGGTGCTAAAACTTACCATTGCCTTGGTTATTATTCTAAAATTTATTTTTGTGGAAATTATATCCTCCTTTATAGGATGATTGTTAGTTCTTGGAGTTATTAGAAGTCCCTTGATCATAATTCCCTTTAGAACCCGATCTAACGTTAAATGCTTGGCCATCAGAAGAACCACCCCATCCTAACTTTACTTTCCTCTCAAATAGAAAGGTTGTGGTAATAGCATCCCAGAGACTTTTGGGTTCAAGGAATTCTACATCTCCTAATCAGAGGTCATTCAAACCTCTTATGAAATGTTGAACAAGAATAGGGCTCTCATCTTTTTATCCTAAGAAGGGTTTAAGTTCATAAAAGTTTCTCTCATATTCCTCCACAGTCATTTTTACTTGCTTAAGGTGGTGAAACTGTTCTTCCCTACCTTGTCTCCATTGGTTAGACATGAACCAATCTTTAAAACTTTCTAGGAATAATTCAGAGGAAACAATGATAATGCTAACTTGTAGTTTCTCCTCTTCCATATGCCACTAGGTGGATGCATATCTCCTCAAGTTCATAATGTCACATCTAGCTTTCACATTACTACTAAAGGGATGCATGGAAAAACATCTCTCAAGGTCAAACAACCAAGTTTCTGCTAAGGATCCCCCTTCATTTCCATAGAAGAGGGGTACCTTGACTTTAAGTAAATCCCTCATGTGAGAGGCATCCATGTCTTCACATTTTGGTATAGCTTCCCTTCTCCTAGGACTTCTATCTCTTTCCCTATTGTGATGGTGAGAATTTTTTTCTTCCTCATGGTTTGCTCTATTTTTTATGGTGTCTAGCCTTTCCATAAGTTGTTGCATAAGTTATCTCAATTGAGACCCTTTAGATTCATTACTCTAACTCTCATTCCTATGGTTACCCTGATTTTTTTCTCCATTCCCAATGGAAATTCTCTTGTTGAGATCTAGAGAAAGATTCATGAACTCTTTCCTTAGATCTTCCATGGGTGACGGGAGGCATCTTGGAAGAGTGGTACAACATAAGTATAGGTAACTAACTAGTTATATATTCAATGTGAAGAAGTGACTAAGTTAAATGCAAATATACGCTAGAGCTTCTAGTGTAGAAACTAGGGCTTTCATGCCAAATGTAATGTCCCCGCAAGGGAACCCATAAGGAACAGGTGTAAAGTACAAGAAATGTATTTAATATTTTTTTGAAAACATTATCAAGTTCTCATTTGATAATCCTACATATGGATATGTCCTTAAAGTTTTCCTTACTATTTTTTTTCAACATTGAAACCACTGATTCAATTAACTAACTTAATGAATTCATTTCCTTTTTCTACCTTAAATAAATTTTAGGTTTTTGAGAAAAAGATAGGAACATATTATTTCTTTCCTAAGCTAAATACATCTATCATTTCCTTTTCATTTATTTCCCAGCTAACTATATCTACACATAGAATATTTATACTTCCAAAACATAATAAGATTGCATTTTATAAATCCTTACTTTTCTTTTTCCATTTCAATCATTCAAAGAGAGATAGCGTAGAGAATACAAAATTACATATCTTTATGACAACTTTCTGAATTACAAATAAACATTCCTATAAATGTTCCTAAAACTATCCCTCCCTAAATACATTGCTTCTTTCTTTCAATTTCAAATACAATTACATCAAATTGCCCGAGGGCTTACAAATAGATCTTTACATCTTTTTTTGCAATAAATAATGATACATGATACAATATAGGAAGTCTTCTTCATTGCATAAATCTGAATCCAAGCTAAGAAACAAACCACAAACAATACCTCGAAAGAAATTTGCTACCCAACCATGTGAAACTTATGAAGTTCCACCCCCTGTGTTAGGAGATAGAACCAAGGTACTCACAAGGACTAAGGAAATATAAGGCAAAGAATTATTCACTCAAATACCATAAAGAAAGGACAAAAGCAATAACATATCAACATACTATACACAAAGGTTAAGGTTCTAGTATACCATCTAGGTGAGTGTCATCACATAACCTATGTATTGGGATCCTCCTTGGAAACCATGTAACCCCGGTCCCCTTTTTATGTGAAGGATCCACTCTGGTAGTTACTCATGGTCTCAGTACTCCAATAGTTCTATGTGGACTTTACATTATATGTCTTTCATTATCTTTTAAAACCCCTCTTCCCAAGTTAATTTTTATGGTTATCACTTGATGACAAACTCACCCATAGGATCCTATGGCAACCACTCTAGGTTCCAACACCTATGGTGAGACACTCACCTAGGGTACCTAGTCCCCTACCCAAAAAAAATCCAAAAGAACAAGGAAACACTTCAAGTGTTTTGATACATAGGTTTAGGAAACTCTTCTATGCACTCAAGTCCTCAGGATGAGTCCTAACCTTATCCATATGCATAAAAAGAATCATAACAAGGATTTTAAACACAAGAAACCTCAAGTAAAACATTTTGATTCACCTCATGCATTAAATTTAACATTCATAAAGGTGAAATGATGTAGACAAGGGTCAGGATCCAAATACAGAAGACATAGACCGAACCCCAACCCATAAAGTGATCCAAATGGACTCCCATGACCCCAAAACTCTAATACGAGTATTCTCAGAGGCCAATAAAAGTATCCTCAAAGGAGAATATGAGTACCATCATATGAAAATATGAGTACACTCATAGTGTATTATGAGTAAAAAGGTTCAAACTAGTTTACTCGTATGAGTTCACTGACTCAAAAGTTCCCAGAATTGACCCAGATTGAAATTATAGCCAAAATGAAGTATGGAGAGTGCACATGAAAGGTTCTATGAGGTGGACCTAATTAAGGTCTCTCACTACCACATCCATAACCCCTCTTTGCATCACAACACATCCCTAATTAAACAGAAAGCAAAAGAATTTAAGGATTCATTACAAAAATCCACATAAGGAAAAAGAAGGGAAAACTACAAATAAATCTTCCTAATCCTTCATAAACATTCCTAATCTTCCCTAAAATTCCATAAAACATACATACACAGAGAAAAAAAAAAAATTACATCCATATATATAAAAATAACCCCCCAGGAAGAAATCTAAAAGAGGTGGGTATTTGCAGGATCATGGTATGCCACACTAGGCCCTTAAGTGGCAATGAAAATTCAAAAAATTAGGTTTAGGCAAGTTGACATAAAAAATTGAACAAGTTATAAATATTATATCAAAAATATGTAAGAAGAGAATCTTTAGAAAATTAAATTTAGTTTCTAAGATACTATGCCTTTTTTGAAAAAAAATTATTCTATATGTTGAAATTTTCAAATTTCAATGTAGTTGTACGAAAATTTTACGAAAAACTAAAAAGTAGGTTTATGTCTGACCACCTTAAACACAATAAAATGATCATTTTTTTAACAAGATTATAGATATAAGTAGTAGACTCATGTCCAGATGTGACACATTTTTTTGTAATTTATTTCTAAGTAAATAATTAATTATGATTTTTATTGTACAACTTTTCCAAAATACAAAAACTCTTGTGTCTGACCACGTTAACTTAGTCTAAACTTTATTAAAATGAATTTTTATTTTTATTTTTCTTGTAGTAGGGAAATCATAGAATGTGACACATATTTTGGATTTCAAAAATGTTATATAGTTTGAAAGTTATAGCTATTTTTCAATAAGTCTATCAATCAGGACTAGAAAGATAACAAGTAGGTATATGTCTAACCACCTTAAACAAAATTAAATGATAATATTTTTTTATAAGATTCTATATAAAAGTAGTAGACTCATGTTCGGATGTGATGTATATTTGTTTGTATTTTTTTTCCAAGTAAATAATTAATTATGATTTTTCTGCTACAAATTTGCCTCAATATAAAAACTCTCATGTCTGACCACCTTAACTTAGTATAAACTTCATCAAATTGAAAGAATTGTTTATTATTATTGTATTAGGTGAAGCATAGAATGTGATGTATATTTCAGATTTCAAAAATTTTATATGGTTTGAAAGTTATAGTTATTTTTCAAAGAGTTTATCAATCAGGACTTCTTTTTCACATCGTCACTTTTGTGCATACCATGATCCTGCATATACCCAGGTATTCTATTATTTAATTCATCAATCATCCCAAATACATTACACATTTCCAATAAAATAAAAAAATCAATATATTATTTAACTATAGGAACTTTGAAAACTATATGAATACTATACACATTCAAAAACACACACTCACACACATATACATAGATAATGAGGTGATTTCCCTGGTTCCAGACCCTACTTGCAGTCTTGCCGAGAAATCCCTTCGAAAGTTGAGAAATCCACAACAACTTCTTCCAAAGTTTGGGTGATGGATCTCCATCTAGGAAATATTCCTAAATCCTTTTGAGACCAAGAATTTCATTTCTTCTCTAAGAATCTCCCCAACCCCCTACTAAATCTCTGTTATAAATATTAATACGGCAACCAAAGCTATCAATCTTCCATAAATCTCCAAATTTTCTCTCAATCCCCAAATCTCTTCCTCTTCCAAATATTAGTAGAAAACTATATGGTTGGAGGAGTTGCTTTACAGGGAGCAACTACTCCAACTACTATAGTTGGTTTCAAAAATTAAAGAAACTCCTGTAACATAATTAAATGTTTAATTTATTTTTAATTAACTTATTTTACCCATGAAGACCATAACTAGATTAGGGGTAAAAAGAATCATCAAGAACTCACATAGCCCAAATGGAAAGAAACTAGCCTAAATCCTAGGAGGTCTCAGGCTCAAAACTCCTAGGTAAGCTAGTTTTACCAAAAAAGGAATTAATCTCTCTCACTTATTTTATTTTTATTTTATAATTCATCATTTATTCTATAAACATACAAATACAATTATACTTGCAAATAAAATACATAGCTCATAACTATTTATATATGTGTAGTTATATATGTGTGCACCCATATATACATACACATATATAATACATAATTCATACATCCAATTTATATTAAAAAGATAGAAAACCATAATACATATATATAAAGGAATAATAAAAACATAATAAAAAACATAAATCTCATAATCAACAAAATCATAATACTATTCAAAACCCCAACTAAGGTGACCTCCTAACAGGAACCTAAGTCAACATGGAATCTTTGAGAGTATCTTGGCAATATCTCCACACAACAATATTTAAGGATTTGAAGGCACGCTCAGACCTGTGTAGCCAGGTGAAGTTGATGCCTGATACTTGCATCCTGTATCATCAAGCTGAGAGAACATATACACCAACATATAGAATATATATATATATATATATATAGAGAGAGAGAGAGAGAGAGAAAATAGTGGTAAAAAAAGAGGGAGAGTGTGACATGGTGTGGATCTCTGGTAGAAGTGACTACAACTACCTCTCCTCATCCGACAAGCACATTAGATAGTATCATTATCAAAGCATAGTTGGATTAGTATGGTTAGCTCCAAAATAATCATAATTCCATAATATAAAACAAGAATGAATAATTTTCACAAACAATATATTCATACACATATGAACAAAACCTCATTCTAATACTGTAAATCATTTATTACTTTCATAAAATAGTTTTATTAACCAAGTATTGTATACACCTAAAAATGGTCATCTAGACTATTAGCCCCTTTTGCTAAATCAACAATTGCTTGCTCTCGATCAAATCCTAGCTCTATCATTTATTCGATTATTTTCTATGAGCTAACCATCTTATCCTAAGTTTTTATTTATTTAAAAAGAATATTTCCTCCCCTTTTAATAAATAAAAAGCCCCCACTTTTCCTCTTATCCTAAGTTGCACAAATAAAGCATTATTCTTATTTTATAAAAAGGGAAAAAGCACTTTTTGTCTCATATGGACACAAAAGTCAACTCTTATTTTCTCATTGGAGAATACTTGTGCACATGGATTGCTCCTCTTTTAAGCTCCACCATTGATTAAATCTTTTGCCTCTTAATCTCCATGGTCCATTTCTCCTCATTTCCTATAAAAGAAGAGCTCTCTTCTTCATTCTAGACCCCCAACTTTTTATGCTAATTTTATGCTGCAGGTTTTCTAGGTACATTTGGAGCTTTTGAAGATTTGGAGCATTCTTGCATTCTACATCTCATTCTTGCATTCTTAGCTTAGCTTCATATTTATGCTTTCTTAGATTAGCTTCATTTCTATGCTCTAGATTAGCTCACATAGATTAATTAGCTTGGGTTGTAACACTTGCATATTTCCTTTCATAGCTTAGCTTGCATTTCTATTTCTAGCATAACATTGCATTGCATTTTCATTCTTGATTCTTGAGGATATTGGCATTCTTGCCCTTGTCTTCATTAAATCTCCCATTGCATGGTTTACTAGCAAGGTTATAGGCTAAATAGCTCTAGCTGAGAGCATTCTTAAAAACCCTTGCACTCCATGCCTAGGGAGGTATGGATCGATTTGTGAGGGCTCATTCTTGAGTTTCCTTGCATGTAATGATCCATAGAAGTGTGACACATTTATAGCACACATTTTTGGCGCCCACCGTGGGGCAGAGTAGACTAGCTTTGTCCCTTCTTTTTCTGCATTTTCATCAATTTCCGTCAATTTTTCGACAAGTTTTTAGCTTAATTTTTAGTCTCTATTTTTTTGTCTCAGACTATCGCGCGATACTTTCCAGAAGTATCGCGCGATATACCTCTGTATGCGCGTGCGATACTTCACCTGTCAGAAGTATCACCTGGCTATAGTAGAGTATATCGCCTGGTCTTGGGTGAAGTATCGCCTGGTGTTGGGCGAAATATCACGCAGACTGATAAGTATCGCCCCAGTATAGTGCGAAGTATCATGTGATACTGGTGTCTGTAGTTGGCAGTGAACTATTTTTTGAAATTTTGCAAATGGTATCAAAAGTTTAAGTGTGATATATCGTTGGAAAGGTCTTTCCGAGCCTAATCCAACCATGATGGTTTCATTTTCAGATTTTATCATTTGATCAGTTATTTTTGCACATTATCTAATTTTTTCATGTACTAATCATTGTTAGATTTTGGATTTTGATTCTCCTAACTCTTGTTGGTCTAACAAGTTGTGGTTGTAGGTGCTTCTTGCTTGAAATTTGCTAAAATCACATGTCAAAGAGGGCTACTAATGGTTTTTGCAGGGCTGCCCTAAGCATAAAAACCAAATCAAGTGCTTGTTTAATTGCTTTCTTTATTAAGTGCAGCATATACTAGTTGTTTCCTTTCATAGGCACTTAATACCTTGTTGTAGAAATTTTGAGGTGGTAGGAGAGTATGCTCTTCACCCTTGTGGTGAAACAGAAATCTTGACCCATCTTGGGATTTTGAAAGAAAGGGGGTAATTGAATCTTTTCTTGGTGTGTTTGGGAGAGATTCTTGAGATAGGGGAGTATGCTCTGCACCCTTGTGGTGAACCAAAAACCTTGAACCTCAAGAATTAATCCACTCTTTGTTTAGCTTAGGATCCTTTAGCGGGCCTGCTCTTGAGCAATCAAGAGGAACGACCCAAGTGGGGACAACCTTGTCATCATTTTCCTTGGTGGCGAGTGATTCCAACTCACTATAATCTCAAGGCTATCGAGGACACAAAACCTTGGTAGACATAGTAATTATCTTCACTTGATGTGAGTAACTTGTGGGATTGTGACCGTGAGAAAAGCATTGAGCAAGAATGCTTAAGGTACTCTTGAGGCCGTGAGGTCCTAGTCCTTTATGAGGAGCAAGAGGGGTGTTATGAACGGAAATCCTTACTACGAACCATTAGATAGAGGCCACCTTATTTTAGCCGCTTAGTTTCTTGGTGCAAGGATTGATCCAAGTGGACTTACCCGAATCACCCCAAGCCACTCACCATATGTGTTCCTTTGGTTGTGTTTTTGACACTTCCATGACAATGCCAATATCTCTTGTGGGAAACCACTTGGTGTGAGGCAAGGGAGCATCAAGTTGTGGGCCACGTTGCTAAGTAATGAGCCTTGTCCTTCTAGGTAGTAATTGCTTGAATTGTCTTTGATTGTGCTATGTCCGTGTAAATATTTTCAACATTCAAACACACGGTAGCATTCATAAGGTTTTCTATTTTGATATCACAAGTGCTTGTCTTGGCAAGGTTGCTTTTGCCCTTGTTTCAAGTGTTCTATGACATGTTTGATCACCTACCATTTGCAAACCTGTCTTTTATCTACTATTACTGCTTGTCAAACTGAGAAATTGCACTATCCAACCTTTGAACTTGATCAAAATGCTTTAAAACTGAGAATTTTATGTTCACTGGTCAAAAAGTCATACGAATCTGCAACAGTATCACACGCCTTACTGAGAAATATTGCACGATAGTTCGCGCCCTGCTATTTTATCGTGCGCTTTGCTGAGGTATATCGCGCGATAGTTCGTGCCTTCTAGACTATCGCCCCGCTAGCCTGGAGTCTATCACCCAACCATACTGCAGTCTATCACCTGGCTTAAGGTGAAGTATTGCCCGAACTCAGAAGTATCACCCTGTCTGCCTGGAAAGTATCACCCAGAATCTTTTTGCTGTCCTGTCATTGCTGCGATTCGGAGTGGCTAAACTTGCACTTTAACCTATCATAGAGTGTCTTTTTCTGTTCTTACCTGAAAATGGTTTGTTACCTACATGCTTAGATTTGTTCTAGACTAAAAAAAATGAGCTAAAACTATTGGGTTTGAGTTTAACGAATGCTACTCTTGATCACTTGTCGCATCACGATTACCTCTCTAGCTACTTGCTTATTGAGCTTCTTTCTCGTTGCTCGGCTTTAGTCAATTGATTGTTGTAAGTGCTTGAGCACTTTTGATGAGCCATCTCTCTGTTGTTCTACTTTGACAAGTGATCTTTATTAGCTTTTCTTATCTCAAATCTAAGAAACTTTGTCTCATTCTATTAGTCAACCAACATCTCTTTTCATGCCAGTTACAACTCAGTCTCAATTTGAGCAAGAGAGTCATCCTCTGTTCAATTATACACAGTTACCTTCTCCAACTAGACATTCAAAAGCACCCATTAGCAACAACAGTTCTAGTTCTAACCAATCTGAGAATTCTAAGGCTACACCGTGGTATAAGGAGGTTTCCTCTTTTCCGCATTCAAGACCCCCAAAAACACAGACAGTGTTTCACTCACTTTGACTGAACAAGAAAAGTTTCAACTCTTGCAAGAACACTTTGAGTGTAAGGATAATCAAGCGCGCTTAGACAAAGAACACAATCAACAAAGGATGGATCCTACTAGGTGCATGGCTTATAGAGGGACATTTCATGAGCAACCTGAGACTAGTAATCATGAGCATAGACCTCTTTTTAACAATGGAAACAATGACAACTATTAAATCTAATTAATTAAATATGAAAATATTCAATTAATCAAGCTTTAGGATAAATGTGATTTATCGCCAAATAATTATAAAATTAAAGATAATTAAGATAATTAGGAATATTACTAGGAATATTCCCCGATGCAAAATTTAAGATAATCAATTAGATTTGATGATGTTTAGATGTGCCTTAGATTAGGACTTTGATGTCAATTTCATATGATTTGATGATATAGGAGGTTAATGAACTTATAGCCCATTTTTGGGGTATTACAACAACAACACGCCACCAAGATCTCCTCCAAGGCCAACTTTTGCTATGCCTTCTTCACCACCTAGACCTCCTCCCTCTCAACATGAGGCAGAGGCTAATGATGAGGTTTCTAGTGAGGATCTTATGAGATGTGAACAAGATGTGGATTTCCAACGAATGATGCATAAGCTTTTAGAGCGTAATGGCGATCAATATTTTCAATATATGACTTCTAGAGGATACAAGCTTCCTCCCGGCTATGATGTCAAACAAATTGTCCAACAAAGAGTACCAACTGAATTGGAAGTCCTTCAAGAAGAATTACATCAGACAAATCAACGCCTTACCCAAATGGCATTAGAAAGAGAGCCTCCAAAGGTCTCTTTTGTAGAATCAATTTGTGCTCTTCCTTTTGATAAAGATCTATACATGGTCCCATTTCCTAAGGATATTGAGGTTCCTAAATATGACAAGTATGATGGAAATGGTGACCCTCATGACCATGTGCATCATTTTTATGCTCTTAGTATGGACTTTCTTTATGAAGACACATATCTTCTACGCTTATTCCCTCGAAGCTTAAGAGGCCAAGCTTTGGAATGGTTTGCGAAATTGACACCACCGCTTAAGACTTTTGATGAGTTAGCTTAGCGATTTACCCAACAGTACTCTTACAACATCCAGCAACCTGTCACTGTGATAGATCTCGGTAATCTAAGACAACATCAAGGTGAGCCATTTGCAACTTACTTACAATGTTGGAGGTCATTGTATTCTCGATATCCTCGTCAGCTACCCGAAAGTGAAAAGATTGACATTTTTATCAACACACTTGTGCCTGAGCTATTTTATGATCTAAGGAAGCAACTGTTCTCCTCCTTCCATGACATGGTTGAAAGTGCATATCGGATTGAGGATGTAGCTATAAGAAAAGGGGATATTGTTATTAATAAAGATGCTAAAGGAAATGGTAAAGACAAGAACAAACCTTGGAATAAGAACAAGTATGTTGTTAATGATGGGATTGTTGATGCTCCTAAAGTTAAAGAGCCCACTTTCAATCTCTCCAACGCTATCTATGTAGCAAAACAACAAGAAGCTAGCAACACTCACAATGCTCCTAAACCTCAATATGTAGATAAGCCTAAGAAGTCATTTCAAAAGTGAGTCTATACCAAGTTGGTAGAACCTTACGATGTGATCCTTAAGACTTTGGTTGACAATGGATATCTTACGCTTCCTGATAAACTTGGTAACTGGGATCCAATAAATAAGCCTGATTGGTGGAGAGAGGATCATTACTGCCATTATCACAAAAACAAGGGACATCCGATAGATAATTGTTTTAGGCTTAAGGATGATATTCAGGATCTTATTGAGAACAACACAATCTCCACTGATGGCTTAACTAAAAATTCTAATCACACAGCTTTCAAAGATCCTCTACCTAAGCATGATAAGGGGGAAACCTCTCAAACACATAAGAAGAATCATGATGCAAAGATCAATTACATGTATCCTTCTAATACGCTTGTGATTAACATGGTAGAGCCCATTGAGAGTGTTCTAATGATGAGGTCTCAAGATGATAATAACACCAATCATGGTAAGCCAAAGTTAGTCTTGCAAACACGTGGTATTTCATCTTTCCGAAGTGAGACACTGAATGCTGTTACTAGGGGGCAAGCCAAGATTGTCCTTAAAACTACGCAAGATCCAAAGCAAGCTTTGCCTTCCAAACAAGTGGCTCCTTCAGCCACCCCTAGCTATAATCTTGTCCAACATTTGCAAAAGACACCAGCACAGATATCTATCCTTGAGTTGCTTCGGTTATCCTCTTCGCATAGAGAGATTCTTGATGAGGCTCTATGTACAACATGTGTTCCCAATGACATTGATCCAGATCAATTTCAGGCTATGGTCAACCACATTTCATCTCCGCTATCTCTCTCCTTTTCTGCAGAAGATGACATATCTATTGCTCACCCACATAATCTAGCTTTACACATTGAAGTTCTAGTCTACAATACCCGAGTCCGCCAAGTCCTGATAGACAATGGTGCAGGGTTAAATATTGTTTCTTTCAATGTCATACAACAATTGGGTTTGTTAGAATTGGCTATGGATTCCAAGAAGAAGATTACTATAAAAGCTTATGATGAAGTGGAAAGATCTTCCAAAGGTCTTGTCATGCTGCTTGTCTGAGTGGGCTCTATCATGAAAGATATTAGCTTCCAAGTATTGGACATCCCACTTGCATATAACATTCTTTTGGGTCATCCTTGGATCCATGACATGCAGGTTTTTCCTTCCACTTATCATCAGTGCGTCAAATTTCCATACAATGGCACTGAGGTTGTGATTCTGGGAGACCATACTATTGCTATCAATGCTCTTGTTGCTACTGAAAATTTTTTTCCTCATAATGAACCTTTTGTTGATCCTAGTACGTCTCTAGCTGCTGCTGAGAAATCACTTAAGATGATGAGCCTTGGTATGGGTGAATATACGCTGGGTTCCTTTACTTCTATACCTATTTCTCCTAGGTCATATGGGAGACCTTCTGATCAGATGAAGCCTTCCACTTCTACTATGGTGATCTTTGATACTTTTGTTCCTTCATCCATTCCTTTAGAAATAGAAAGAGAAGAACAAGCTATTCAAGAGTGGATCTATAGAGAGGATTCTAGAAATACTCCCATGCTCAATAATTCAAACACAGATATAGATGAGTCACCGCTACACACTATGGCTCAAATGGGAGATGATCTTCCTTCTACTTCACTCCTTTGGGGAGAAGAATGTATATCTACTAATGATATGGCTGAGGCCTCTATGTCTAGAACCTATGTGCCTAAAGAATCATTGCACTATGATAGACAACATCGCAACATTGCATGACTGCTACAAAGAGGTGATCTCTCACATAATGACATGAGTATCTCTACTTCTCGGCATCTTAAGCCTCTTCCAGAAGATCCTCCCATGATAGATATGGATGTTGATGTGGTTCATACATCTCGTAACCCACCTGACGTGGTTGATGGGTCTTATGTGGGGTCTGATGAGTTTGTTCCTCGTATTGCCTTAGTGGACCACCCTGGTTCTTCTATGACAAGTCTAGATCTAGCTACTTTTGGAGCTTACCCTATAGGCTCAACCTCTCATGTCTAGAGATGACATCCTTCACATAAATACTATTGAACCAGTCACTTCATTTCATCTCACATCAACACTTGTTACTTCTTCCACCAAAGAACTAGCAACAAAAAAGATTGAATCAGAAATCACACATCATGGTCATCAAGTCAAAAGAAAAGAGCAATGGTCGGATGGCGAAAACCACATTGTGGCAGTATCCGCAACTAAGAAAAGTAAAAATAAAAATCTGCTCAAAAAAAAGATGACAAGATGATTCTCTACAAAAAAATGATGCACTACCTCAAGCATGATCTCATATCTATTATACTTCAGCCCATTCCTAGAGCTGAGAACAAATTTGCTAATGCCTTGGTTACTTCAACATCCATCTTACAAATGAAAAAGCATAAATTTTGCTTCAAGTTCCTGGTGGATGAATTACGCTATCCTACTCACAAATCTTACAATCCTACCATCTTTTCATATCTTCCACCTCATATTCCTCTTGCAAATCCACCACACCATTCCTTCCACCATCCCTTACAATTTTCCTTTGTCTCTGGTGACTTGTATAGAAAGGGTCTAGACGGAACTCTCCTTAAGTGTCTAGAAATAGAGGAGTCAGAAAAAGTGCTAGCTGAAATCCATGATGGCATATGTGGATCACATTCTAACGATCCTCCGCTAGCTCAGACATTGCTTAGGGCTGGTTATTATTGGTCGAACTGGTTGAGACCTCCTATTTTCACAGTTGCAGCATTTGGGCCTGGGGCCTATCAGTTCTCTACATCAGAGGAAGCAAATTCTTGATGCCCATTTCTGTTTGGGGCATCCTTTGTACATATTTTATGATCCTGAAAAAATTCCAAAAAAATTCATATATGATGCTGAAAAAATCATAAAAAGCATAAAATGTCCTGAAAAAATACAAAAAAAACAAAAAATTGAAAAAAAAATTGAAAAAGTGCCTTGGTGAAAACCTGGAAACAGGCACCTTGGTAGCAAAAATACAAAAAAATTATAAAAAGTCTTGAAAATTTTGCAATAAATCTATCAAGTGGTGAAAACTTGGAAACAGGCGCTACTTGAGACCCTCTGCACCTATGTCTATCAGTCTTGCGTGGCGCTCATTTGCTCCACTTATCGCTTCGCCTCTCCTAGCCTGGAATTGATTCTTGTCTTAGTCTAGGGGGCATACGTTGTTTTAAGCTTATCTTGGGTCTCTTTATGCGTTTGGGTTTCTTAGGCACCTTGTAAATAGTGTTTTTCAACACCACCCTAACTGTGTTTTTCAACACTGCCCTAGCGTCAAGTGTTTCTTAACACTTATCAGATGTCCTACCCACAGTCTAGATGATGCAATATTTCTCACTGGCAGATGCGATACTCAAAGTTTGACTCTATGACCTACACACACGCACTTGACTTACTGAGATTTGTTTGACTTTATTTCTTTGTGTGCTGTCTATGATGATTTCTTTGCTGAGTGTTCTCCCCCTATGATCATTTTCGATGATGCATAGCTAGAAGACTGAGGGAATGAGAACATGTTTTATTGCTTTTTCTGCTTGTGGGTATATTTTGTTGGTCCTAACTGTCATGAGCATTTATGCTGGTCTTACTTGACACTATGGATTGACAAGGAATTATCCTTGACTATTTCGCGAGTGCATGCTTCTAGTCATCTTGACTTTCTTGTGTCTCGATGCGAGCATAATCTTGCTATATCAAACTTAGGTGATCTCACTGCATTAGTCATCTGGACCTGCATGCCTTTGATGCCTAGGTGGGATTCCCAAATTTCTATCTGATATAGATCATATTCAGATCCACATAGTTATGCTAGTGTGTATTGTATGATCTTGCGACACTACCAATAACGCTCGATGATGAATATTAGATGTCTATTAGCAGTGTGACCTTGCAAGTAAACCACTTTTCATGTAGCTTGCATTTTAAGTTCATGTTAGTTTAGTTTTGCATCTTGCATATGGAGAGAGCTCTCCTTTCATCTTTCATGGACTTGTTAATCAACTGCGCTCACCTTTTGCTTCTTCCTGATCATGTCTTTCACTTCTTGTCTTTCATATCACATCATTTTCTCTTCATATCAAGATTGAAACCGAAATCTGAGTTCCCCTTGATTATTCCTGTCGCCTTTCTCCTTCCATGTAGTTGGCTAACCTTTTGAGGCCTGATCCTTCGATCTTCGCTGGGGCATTCTTCACCTCTTCATCCCCATCTCTTTCAACCTTCCAGTCTTTCATTCACTTTCAAATCCCAAGTTCCAATCCCCATCCGTGGTGTTTACAGGTTGAGGGACTGATAGGTTTGTGCCCTGTGTCTCATGTGTGGGGCATATCTTCACTACTTGATGGTTATTCTATTCTCTTTCTTTGATTATGATTTCTAGTGATTTGATCATGCTGCTCTTGCTTCTACTTTCCCTCTACTTGGATTTCGCTTTCGATCCCAAGGGGGCCGACACATCATATCTTATTGGCTATCTCTTTCCTAAGTGTTCAGTACTGTCGCTATCAGGCTGATCATGCAGGATTTTCTATCTCTCTGCACTTCATTCTTTGGAGTCAGATCACTATTTGCTTGCCTTCTTGGCTATCTGCTTGCTTTCTTGGCTGATCTGAGTTGTTTTTTGATCCCAAACCAATCTCACATTTCAACTTCATTCTTTGACTGCATGTGTTCCCAGATCGATCACACATTTGTCAAAGAGGGGAAAATGTATACACCTAAAAATGGTCATCTAGACTATTAGCCCCTTTTGCTAAATCAACAATTGCTTGCTCTTGATCAAATCCTAGCTCTATCATTTATTTGATTATTTTCTATAAGCTAACCATCTTATCCTAAGTTTTTATTTATTTAAAAGGAATATTTCCTCCCCTTTTAATAAATAAAAAGCCCCCACTTTTCCTCTTATCCTAAGTTGCACAAATAAAGCATTATTCTTATTTTATAAAAAGGGAAAAAGCACTTTTTGTCTCATATGGACACAAAAGTCAACTCTTATTTTCTCATTGGAGGATACTTGTGCACATGGATTGCTCCTCTTTTAAGCTCCACCGTTGATTAAATCTTTTTCCTCTTAACCTCCATGGTCCATTTCTTCTCATTTCCTATAAAAGAAGAGCTCTCTTCTTAATTCTAGACCCCCAACTTTTTATGCTAACTTTATGCTGCAGGTTTTCTAGGTACATTTGGAGCTTTTGAAGATTTGGAGCATTCTTGCATTCTACATCTCATTCTTGCATTCTTAGCTTAGCTTCATATTTATGCTTTCTTAGATTAGCTTCATTTCTATGCTCTAGATTAGCTCACATAGATTAATTAGCTTGGGTTGTAACACTTGCATATTTCCTTTCATAGCTTAGCTTGCATTTCTATTTCTAGCATAGCATTGCATTGCATTTTCATTCTTGATTCTTGAGGATATTGGCATTCTTTCCCTTGTCTTCATTGAATCTCCCATTGCATGGTTTACTAGCAAGGTTATAGGCTAAATAGCTCTAGCTGAGAGCATTCTTAAAAACCCTTGCACTCCATGCCTAGGGAGCTATGGATCGATTTGTGAGGGCTCATTCTTGAGTTTCCTTGCATGTAATGATCCATAGAAGTGTGACACATTTATAGCACACAAGTATATGCTCGAAATGTCTCATCATCAAATCAAAATAAAAAAACATGTAATCGATAATACTAAATGTAATGATGTCATCAGTCCAAAATATTAGATTACTAGGGTGGGCATTGCAAGAATAATATGATTTTTGAATGTTTTTGCAAAACTCTTTCAATTTCTTGAAACTTGAAAGCTTGAATCCTTGATCTTCAATGGACACCTTGAGATCTTGTGAGAGCATGAAATAGCTTGAAATTATGAACTCTTAACACTTGTGGATTGAATCAACATTCTTGGATCCTATTGATATTTTATATCTCAAAATGAAGAGGGAAGACCTCTATTTATACCCATTTTGTCTCCAAAATCGAGAAGGGCCGACCGAAAGGTGTGAGGATCCCAGGATCCCAAAAAGGGTGACCCAAAAGGTCAGGGTCTAAATTAAGACTAGACTTGAGGGTCAGGGTCAAAATTTAGCCTAGACCTAAAGGTTAGGGCCTCCCAGGATTGTCTTGGGGTCTCAAAAAGTGGAAAAAAGAAGTGAGGAAAGGGACAAAACAAGGGGAATGAAAGGAATGATCACCTAAGGGGATATCCAAGTATTAAATATATGTCCAAACGGGGCCCAAAATATCCCATTAAGGAGGTCTAATAGGTCTTATCATGGGTGCTTCCATTTTAATATGATACATTTAGCCCCCACTTTAGCAGGGGTATGGGATTAGGCATAGTCGTGGCAAAGGAAGAGAAGAAAGACTTCAAAAAATTACAAAGAGTTAGAAAATCACTTAGTCAAAGGACATAAGCCCCCAAACCAAGGATCCTAACTCCACACCCATGCACAAGGGCACAAAAAAAAAACCAAAATGAAAGACACAAAAGGGGTTAGTACTAAAAAAACCCAAATCAACTAGTGAAAGAGACCTTGATAAAAAATGCCTCATCTACTAATATCATGTTTGGAAGGCTATTAAAAGAGCATAAATGATCACATAGAAAAGAAAAAATAAATATCATAGATAGAATACCGTCATCATCTATTCCTACTAGCATGAAAGAAAAAAGAGATAGAGAGAGAGAGAGAGAAGTGATTACCTCACCCAGTAAGATGTCAAACTTACTATGAATCAAAAAAGGAGAGGAGAGCCTAACAGGTGGGTGTGCTTGGTAGTCAATCCCATAAACTATGCACCTTCTAGCAACTTTGTGTATTTATGTAGCGTATCTTCTAACGAATTTGAGCACCCACAAATCAATGTCCTCATATCACCATGGTGTATATTTGTAAATGTGTATCCCAGGGATGGAGATTTATCACACTTACACCTTTTTTGGGATTTAGCATATTGTATATAAATAAAGGTGTATCCTAGGGATGGAGATTTGTCTCACTTACACACTGTTCAAGATTTAGCATACTGCAAAACAAAAAAAAGGTTAAAATAAAAACATAAATGCATAACTATAGTACAAGGGAGGCCATATGTATGCCCCCTTCCTTATTATGGCTACATAGTAGACATGATAAGGAAGAGAAAGAAGGATGCGTACTTCCATCAACAAGGAGTTGATATCCTTAAGAAACAATATATAACATACTCTTAATGAAAAGTGTTAACCCTTACAAGCTAAGAACATAGATAATCATGAAAAGGATATATCGCTTATGAAAAGAGGATCCTCAAAGAGGAGAAATCGTACCTACAAGAAATCTACCTACAAGAGGAGCACTAGAACAAATATAACATCTCGAAGACAAAGAGGGGAGAAAAAATTCAGCTATTTAGCCCCTTGTTACCAGGTGAAATAGAAATTTTTGATGAAGGATACAAAATTTGAACCCAAAGTAAGGGAAGATGTTTATAATGAACATAGTTTGGAAAATAAAGAAGAGGTGATGACCTAAGACATACACCTCTTGTATAAGAGGGAATCCATGGTCAAAACATCATTCCTTATAGCAAAAGAATTTCACATGATAAACAAATGCCACTGTACTAAGGGAAGTAGATTCTTAGACAAAGAGGGAAAGAATGTACAAATAACCTTTCCCCCCCAAGCATGAGGAAAGAATGAGAAGTCCATGGTGGATTATTAAGTGATAAACAAAAGCTTATAAGATATAAAGAAGATTTATAAGCAATGACCATAATCTAGCCTTGCAAAAAACAAAACACCCTATATCAAGAAAGATGTATCATAGAATAATGAAACACCATAGAGAAAAAGAAAGAAAGAAACATAATAGGATATGAAATTCCAAACATCAAAATGCTAAAAGATATCACATATGAAGAAAACTATAGATGATTAATAAATGAAAAATATTAAAATCCAAGGCATGGAAAGACATTTTTAGGTAGCAACAATCGTGCCTTGCATGAAACAAAGCATTACATACCCACATATAAGAATGTATCATAAATAAGGAAAATATTATAGAGAAATGAATGAAGGAGATGAAAGGATACCATGTTATTCCTACTTTAGTGAACATGGGAGGAAAAGCAAAGAGATAATAGATCCTTGAGAGAAAGGAGAAAGAAATATCCAATATATGCCCTAAATGAGAGATCCTTTATAAAAAAGATGCACTTACAAGCATAAGATTTCACTCAAGATGCTAATCCTTATGTAAAATAATAAATGCATGGAAGAAAGAACATAAAATTATAATAGAATGCAATTTCTTAAGGGATATTGGATGCATTAAACAAGAAAAGAAGAGGACACATTAAGCCCTCCTGAGTGGTTTTGATTTATACTAGACATGTGATTTCTAGAAAACATAAGATTGCACTCGGGATGTTAATCCTTATGTAACACAATAAATGTATGCAATAAAATATGTCATCACATAAAAGGAAAAAAAATTCAAAAAGGGGGAACATGGATCCCACAATATAGATAGGAAAATGAAATAAGGCCCTTGCCCCCCAAGTGAGGAGACAAGGGAAATAATTGTTAAGTTTCTCTTAAAGTAGGACACTAAACCCCCAAAGAAAATGCTATCAATGTCACAAAGTGAGGAGAAACATAATAGGGATGTATATGTACTAAGTAGAATGATCATGAAAAAGATACCATTTATCATCACAATTCATTTGAAACATACCATAAGAAATGAATCCTTTATATTGCAAATAATTATATTGACTAGTCTTATGAATTTGATGAAGCATATAAAAAAGAAGATCTTTTAGATATAATTAGATTGAAATTTAAAGATAAGAATTTAATATTCATTCACTCATCAAATAAAGGTGTTTTATTTCCAAAGTCAAGGATGTTACTTTTGGTACAAAATGTTGGTGTGAAATTTAAAGTTCCCCAATCTTGAAGAGTTGATAGGATACACATAGGGTCCATGTGATTGGGATCCTTATGGTCTAAGGTTGAATTTGTGAAAATAAAATCATCATGGTCACCTTTTTCAACATGCCCAAATTTGATTTGAGATGTATCTTGAAAGGAACAACTAGAAGAAGCATCAATGATGTGATCTTCTATTTCAAAGGCACTCTTTGGAGAAGGAAAAACATAACTCATTAAGGCCTCATCTATAGAAGGAATAGGAAGTGGTTGATCATTAGGAGAAATAATCATGTTATCATCCAATTGTATAAATTTTTCTTCATGAGGAAGGGAGTAATCCATGTCCTTATCCAAGGGCTCATCCCAAATAGTAGGATTATCAAAGGATGGAAGAAAGAACACATTAGAAGAGGAATAATCATGACTCAAAAAAATTTCATGAGGGAGAGAGTAGTCAACATCCCTATCCAAGGGCTCATCCCAAATAGTAGGATTATCAAATTTAGGAACATCATGACTCACTAGAGCTTGATCAACATCATCTTGGAAAAGATTACCCTTTGGAGGGGGATGTTTTGAAGAAATGTTTTCATGAGAATCAATGAAAGGAAAAAATAAAGTATCATCATATGTATGAAATGGAATATCTTGAAGATCATGAAGAAAATTTTAAAATAAAGATATCATTCCCATTGAAAATGAAATGCAATGACTTAGAAGAAATATTTTTGTGTTTTTATATTGTTTGAAAGAAAATGCAATGCAATCTAAGAATGTAGGATGCATGTTTTTTGAATTTTCACAATGAAAATGAAGCAATGTAGTTAACTAAATCTATATGAAAATAATGTAAAGAAGATAATACGAAAGGAGATATAAATATATGCAAAAGGAAGAAATATAACTCCACAATCAAACAAAGGAGGGAATGCATTGGGTTCATAAAAATGTATAGTGGAGGTGAACACACGAGATAATGCAAAGGGAAAACTAACACCAAGATCAAAAGGAAGTTGTATGACGTCGGGTTCACCAAAATGTATAGGGGGGAATGAGATCCACTCTATGACAAATGGGGAGAGAATACCAAGATTCCACTACCAAAGGAGGCCCGATTAACACAAGAGAAAGTGTTAATTCATAACCTTCACAAAGGGGAAAATTGGCTGGATTAACTTCTCTCTTACCTCCATAAAGAGAGGGTTTTGGAAATGAAGGATAAAATAGAGATGTATAAAAGAAAGTATTGAAATGAAAAAAAAGGAAGGAGATCTTACCTTGGAAAATAAAAACTTGTAAATACCTATTGGACTGTGTCAAAAATATCTAAAATCCAAGAACCGGGACAGAAATTGCGAGCTCCACAAAACCCAAAAAAATTTCAGCTCCTAGACTAGGCTTATTTTTAAGGTCTATGCTGACTTGGGGTTGGCCTTGACCTAGGACTAGGCCGAAATTTGACCTAGACTTGATTTGCTGATCTTTCCTAATTTCGAGTGTACAACTGTGCCCTATTCTAGAAACTCCCAAAAAATAATCTAAAAGCATGTAAATAAGGTTCTACAAGAGGAAAAGGGTTTTGTGTTGTTGGAGAGGGGTTTCCCTCAATCAAACCCCGACTTAGGAATTAACCTCATCCTTTAAACAAAAATAAAGAGAATGCTAACAAGTAGTAGAAGTAGATCTAACAATAAAGTAATACTAATCAATGAATATGAAATTATGTTTAAGATGTAATAAAGTATATTAATGCAATAGCCTTGAATCAACACCAAAGACATAGAAAGGAAATTAATGTAAATCAAAACCTTAATGTATGTGTATGCTTGAAATTCTCCTTGAATAAGAATGATAGATCTTGGAGGAAAGATTGTAGATCTTGAAGACGTGACAATGGATCTTGAATGTATGAAGGTAGATCTTCCCTCCTTGATGGCCAACTGACCAGGATGGAATTGGGAAAATACTGAAATCCAAATTTTCAATATTTTCTATGTTTCAGTAAACTACAATTTTGAAGGTATTCAAGTCATTTCAGGGCTTGGACGCCTCACGGTGCAACATCCTAGTTTTGGTTTTATATTTATTGAATACCTTTTCAATGGAGTAAACGGTTCACAATTCGGAGCTAGGACTAGATAGTTACGCCTTCTCCAAATGGACCTATTTTTATATATAGTTTTTTTTATAATTTTTGATAGTTTTAATAGTTTATTTGTAATAAACATTCTGAGGAATCTTCATTTCATTTCCAAGGGGTTCTAGTGACCCTTGGGATCCATCAAATTTGTATAAACTCCAATTTTGAATTAAATGGATCACTTTTTGGCTCACGATCTTGTGGTTAATCTTCTTGGTTTTTACATTGAACTTGACAATGTTAGAATAATTTTAGAATAACTGAGAGGGGGCGTGAATCAGTTATCCTTAGGTCAGATACACCAATTGAATTTTTAAACACTTCAACCAACTCAGATCTATTCAATGATCCACTCAGTCTCTATAGAATATAATCAGTAACATAAACTTGCATTCCATTGTTCAAAAGTAATCAACTTGCAGAATATAAAACATAACACATCAAATAAAATTCATACAAGTATGACACAAGGATTTAATGTGGAAACCCAATTTGGGAAAAACCACTAGTAACATGATACCAAATTTTCACTCTTCTGAAGTGAGCTTTGTGAGGAGCCAACCCTGTTAAAGGTTACAATACACACTGTTAGGTGTGACCCTGTTAAAGGATTTAATCATCCTATCAGGAGTGGCCTTTTTAGAGGGCTTAAGTACATCCCATTAGAATGTCACCTTGATTAAAGGATTTACAAATGATTGTTAGGTCAACCTTGATTAAAGGATTTTAACTGATACAATGGTTAGAAAGTAACAGTAGGTTCTGATCTAAAACATACAACTCACTTTACAAATATAGATCCATTGTAGCTCATATGTTGATTTACTAACTAGCCTTCATTGTCATCTCCATCTCTAATATGATCAAAAATCCCTTCAAGAAATCACCACAACTCTGTTAAGCTCTTCACAACTCTTTCTCACCCTTCTACTTAGGTTCGCCAATCAAAAAAATCAACCTCTTCCTCACATTGCATAACCTACAACTAGGTCATCCTTATACCTCCTTCATTAGGTAGCTTAATCTTTTTCCACTTAATCATCTTCATAGATCTTAGGTTTAGGTCAAATTCATTGAATCCTTCCAACATTTTATTATCTTCCTTATCCTTCTAGATACTTCTCAAAACTTCTCCTTGAATCCATAAGAAAATGGTTTACCATGTAGTAAATACTCCAAGTTATTCATCCTTATCTTCAACACATTTTACATATCCCAAGAATTCAACTATGTCAGCTGGGAATCTCAACTCCTTCATTACCTATAAATTATTGACACTCTGTCAATACTGTGTTCATCTTCACGGTCATCACTAGATAGCTCAGTCACTGCTAAAACTATTCTTCTCAGCAATTACTATCTTTGCTCGGTCAATTCTCTGATACTTGGTAATTAATGATGCTTGGTCGGCACTAAATTTTATTGGTTTATACTGGTGCTCGGTCGACACTAAAGTTTCTTAGTTTATATTGGTTCTTAGTCGACACTAGCATCACTCGTTACACTGAATTTCCTTAATATTATGCTCTTTTTCTCGGTTAAGCCAAGCTTCAAAACATCTGAATTCTTCAATTAGTGTTATAAATAAACAACTCATCACCTTTCCAATGTGCCAACTAATCAGGTACCCATTTTAGTTTCTCATAACACAACCTTTCAATAGGTCTTCTTGGTATCTCCTCTTTTCAAACCCTCTTCATCAATCAAAAGATATGGTACTTTACTAGATAGAAATTGTCTCACCAGTTAAGGTTTAACATCAATGACAATATAACAATTGTTTCAATTGTAGTTTCCAACAATCTCCCTCTTTGGCATTGATGGAAACACCACATGCAACACCATAAACTCCATATGCATAGTTACCATACAATCCAAAAAGTATGTAATGAAGCAACTTCTGTCAACTCTGTGTGTTTAGATCTTCATTAATATCCTTAGATTCATTCTGATTCTTATCCAAATATCAGCTCCCTCTTGGATAGATTTATCCTTCTTTGTTTGTGCATCCATTTTACTAAATCTCCCATCTTCTGAATCTCTCTCTTATTCCTCAAGTTACTGAATCTCTTTCTAAATCTCTACCTCTTTGATAAAAATGCCAAAGACGCTTTCATCTTTCTCATGCATCTTCACCATGTAGATATTTTTGTATTAGCTCTCTGAACTATATACTCCCTCTATCATCTTACTTATGACTGATCAACATCTTATGCTTTCCTCTTCACAGCTATAGGCAACTCCTAAAGTGTGACCTCCTTTGCATCAATTTGTCAGATATTCTGAGTAATACATTTGATGCAATGCTCCTATATGATTCTAGGTAGCCTTAGGTAGGGGAATCACCCCTAATTTACCTCTTAGATACTCATGAGCATCCTTAGGTAATGCTTTAGTGAATATATCTGCTAACCATTCCTTTTTATTCACACACTCCAGTCTCACTTCTTTGTCTTGAACTAGCTCTCTCAAGTAATGATACTTGATAGCAATATACTTAGTCTTAGTGTGCATCACATGATTCTTTGATGTATTGATAGCACTTTTCTTATCACAGAGAATAAAAACTGGCTTAGTAATTTCTTCCTGCATACCTTTCAATAATTGCTTGATCCACACTAAGTTTAAACAATTAACTATCGCTACTACATATTCAGCCTCTATTGTAGATTGGGAAATACAATTCTATTTCTTGCTTGTCCATGAAACTAATCTCTTTCCTAGAAAGAATGCACCACCACTTGTACTCTTTCTATCATCTACATTTCCTGCCCAATATGCATTAGTATAAACTTTCAGTTCAAACTTTTTATTCTTCTTATAGTATAATCCAGTCCTCTATTTCTTTTAGATTCCTCTGTTTCTTTTAGATATCTCAATATCCTTTTCACTGGCATCATGTGATTATCTTTAGGATTGGCAGAAAATCTTGCAACAATCCCAACTACTAATGCAATATATGGTCTGATGTGAACAACATATTGTAGCTTTCCAATCATAGACCTGTACAAGGTTTGATTTACTTCATCTGTATCATCATTCTTTGATAGTTTGTGTCTAGTAGCCATGGGTGTACTTATTGGTCTAGATTCCTCCATGCCAAAGGTTTTTAGTATCTCCTTAACATATTTAGATTCAGTAATGTAGATACCTTTCTCCATCTGATAAACTTGCAAACCAACAAAGAATTTGATCTCTCCAAACATAGACATCTCAAATTTAGTTTTAATCTCATTTGCAAATTTTTGGCATAGGGCATCTTGTCCTCCAAATATGATATCATCAACAAATATTTCATCTAATAATATCCCTTTATATTTTTTAGTTTTCAAGTATAGATTTTTGTTTTCATTTGTTCTTTCAGATCCAATCTTTACCAAGTAATTATGAAATCTCTCATACCATGCTCTAGGGGCTTGTTTCAATCCATACAGTGCTTTGTGTAGTTTACAAACCATGTTATTATTGCTTGGATCAAAAAATCCTTCTGGTTGTTCAATGTATACTTCTTCTTCTAGTATTCCATTTAGAAATGTAGATTTGAGATCTATTTGATACACTTTGAATCCTTTGTAACCTGCATATGCAAGTAGAGTTCTCACTCCTTCCAATCTAGCAACTAGGGAAAATATCTCCCCATATTCAATGCCTTCTTCCTGTGCATATCCTTTGCATACCAATCGAACTTTGTTCCTTGTGACTTCTCCATGTTCATTCAGCTTATTTATGAACACCCACTTGATTCAAATACCATTCTTGTCCTCTAGTCTAGGCACTAGTGTCCAGGTTTTTTTCTTTTTTATTTGTTCAATTTTCTCATTCATGGATTGAATCCAATCTTCATTTTCCAAAGAATCTTTCATTATTTTAGGCTTAAACTTACATAACAAGCATGTTTGGTCTTTCAACTTACTTCTTTTCATGACTCCAAATTCTTTAGCTCCAATGATTTGATCTAGCATATGATGTCTTCTCACATATCATGCTAATGTAGGCTCTGGTCTCCTTTATTCTTGCTCTTGATATTCAAGTTAATTTTTTTATCTCTTCTTCCTCTCCTAGTTGCTCAACAACATCTTCCTATTGCTCGATATCTTCTTGTTGTAACTCAACAAGCTCTTCCTGTTGCTTGACAACTTTTTTTTTCTGGTTTAGATAAATTGTTGGCCTCTCCTTCTTCCATGTATACAAAAGATTTGTAATCTTCAGGTTCCTACTTACATTTAACTTAATTCTTTTTTGCATATTCATCAACTCTAACATTTTCACTTTCTCCAACTTTATTAGTGTTAGAATTCAAACACTTGTAAGCTTTTCTCTTAGTGGAATAACCTAGGAATATGCCTTAATCACTTTTAGCATCAAGTTTTCCATTCCTATTGTCCTTGATTATATAACATTTTCTTCCAAAGACTTTAAATTATTTCACATTAGGTGCATAACCATGCCATAACTCAAAAGGTTTAGCATTTGTACATTTCTTGATTTTTACTCAGTTCAAGGTATAAACAGTTGTGCTTACAACTTCTCTCTAGTACTTTTGTGCAACATTCTTCTCTATCATCAGTGTTCTAGCACAATCCATGATTCATCTATTTCTTTTCTCTCCTATACCATTCTATGGAGGGTTCCTTGGTGCTGACATATGCCTCTTAATTCCTCTATCATTGCAGAATATGTTGAACTCATTATATATGAACTCTCCTCCTTTGTTAGATCTCAGACATTTCAAGCTCTTGTTAGAAAGTAAGCTACCAAGATAACTGAGGGGGGGGGGGGGGGTGAATCAATTATTTGAATAAAATAAATCTTATTAACCTTATTATATCTGAAACATGTAATCAACATAAACAACAAGCATAGAAAGATAACCATACACAATGACACCAGATTTGTTAACTAGGGAACCTCTTGATCAGAGACTAAACCCTGGTGGGGATGGTACCCAAAAAAGATGTACTAGTATGAAAATTCCTTGTGAGAGGATGGAATATATTAGGAGTCTTATGAAATACATTCAGTACATATCAGCCCCTGTTAGGAGACTTTAAATCTCTATGCGGAGATTCTAACTCTGTTAGGAGTTAAGGAAGACAAAAGGACCCACTATCCAAATAGCTTCAAGGGAAAGATTTGTTGACACTGAAAATTTTAGGTCCTAAAGGAACAAAATGTCAGGGAAGTATAATATATATTTTTCATATTTTATAACTTTCCTATGATAAAAAATAAAATGGATAAAAGGCGTGTACATTTTTTAGTTTCTATTTTCATTTATTAGGTTGTAAATTGCTTTATTCTAATGCATATTTGTTTTGAATAAATAATAATTCTAAAAATTAAAATTAAAATAAGTTGAGCAAAAAAGGTAGCAAGAGGGAGTTGAACACTCGACCTCTCAAGCCAACCTTTTTCCTACCTATCTACCCTCCTACCCCCTAACCAGTTAGTCTTTTTGTTTTCTTCGAGAGGGTTAGGAGAAGATACTTATTTATCTTTGTTTTTATGTGCAGGTGAAAGTAAAGTACAACCTCTTACACAGGGAGTAATTTCTTCCCTAATTAACTTTCAAATTAAATAAGAATTTCTGTATGTATTTATCTATTTTTCTGATTTTAGGAAAAAGAATGGAGAGGGGGACTTGAACACTCGACCTCTCGACCCATCTCTTTTCCTACCTAACTACCTGACTCTACCCCCCTACCAGTTACTCTATATTATTCCTTGATAATGTATGTGTAAATAAATGTATAAATTAAAAATAATATTATCTCCTTTGAAATAAATTATTAAAATGAATATTGTTTATGAGATAGAAATTTTATGATCATTAATAATTCTTTTAATTTTAATTTGTGATTTACCCCCAAAACCCTAAAAGTTAAAAATATATGATAAAAAGGATATAGTTTGATTAATGTAAATTTGTTTAGGGTTTTTTATATTAATTTTTATAAATGTATCCCTACATTTAATTTGATATTTCCACCTTGATTATTTTTTAATATTAATATTTTAAGGTGAAAAGGCATGTAGGTTGGTTTTTTATATCCATTTAGGGTTTGAATAGTAATTAATTGATATTTATTCTTTAGTTTCAAATCCCTAAAAGTGGCTTTTCATTTTATTCTTTTATTTTAATTTGAGGGTAAAGTGGGTGTTAATAGTTTTACCTTATTTTTATTTGACTTTTCATTCATGAATTAGTTAATTTATTAATATGTACTACGTGTAGTTGTAATATTATTTTGCATTAGGATTGTTTTTTGACTTTAGGGTAAATGCATTTCTCCTTTTATTAGGGTGGAATATCAAACCTTTTTTACTCGAAATTCTTTTAAATATTTCTATGTAGCATTATTTCATTATGTTTGTGAATGAATTTATTATGTTTTACTTTGAAAATAAAAATAAAGTGCTAAAATATAATGTCATCTTATTTATTAATTTTAGAAACTATTTCATTATTGAAATCCTTTATGATTTAATAATTAATATGATTGCTAATTATATTTTTGATAATTAATGTGGGTGATATATAATCAATTTTTAATTTTCATTTTTCACTTTATTTATCAAGTACATGTATAAAGTATGACACTTATGTATTTTCAATTAATTATTAATTAATAAATAAATAATAAATAGTTTTTGTATAAGCTTAATATATTACATATATAATGATTTCAATTTTAGGTTTTTAATATTATCCAATATTAGGTGTTTTGTGCAGGAACTTAAATGTTGGATTATTATGCATGGAAAACACCTAAAGTGCAATAATCAAGTTACATATACGGGAAACATTTCCCTAAAAAACCATTATTATGGTTTATTATGTACTTTTAGGGTTAGTTGATATAATTAGGTCCTATGAAAGGGCATGTCCTTTCACAAGGAACCATTGGGATTTATACTTATATTCATTCAAATGTAAACAATCAAAGATATAAGGAATAATGGAAAAAATTTGAAAAAGTCTCCTAACTCACAGATTTGAATTTAATTCTCAAAATCTCAAGTACAAATATCAGATAAGTGTTTATGCCTTAATGTTAATATAGTTTTTTATGTTCAATTAGTTTCTCGGATTACTCTATGAACCAGGGTATCCTACTGTGTTCTCTTTTTGATGCATTTATTTATGATTAATTTGTACAATTTGAATAATAGTAGCATTGTCTGAGAACCTATTACTATTTCCTTTCGGGCTCTTAAGTTGGGTTAAAAACCATAGGACCTATTGTATAAGTTGTTTTAAATTTTATTTCAATAGAAGCTTGTAGGGTGATGGTATCACTTTACAGGAGCGAGTTATCTTAAAATTGTCTCTATTTATATGTAGGATTGAATGTATCTGGCTCTATCCCTAATTTGGCATCAGGCACTGGTCTGTTCGTTCATTTGAAATTGTCATTTTATTCTTTCTATGGTTTACATATCCTATCTGTTATTTTCTTTACAAAGCATTCAATTATGTTTAGCATTACTTTCTAGCCTTAGTTTAGATTTCAAGCTATCTGACATTTAGGATATTAGGTTGTTTTTCCTCCAAGGATTATTACCCCCTTTGGAAGGAATTATTTTTGTTTATGCACGCGTTTGTGCAGTTAGAAAGTACATTTGATTCAGGCCTACCAACCTTAGCTCGATCAAGTCAAAATTGCAGAGGCACTTCTTTGTGCCTATCAATTGGCCTCAAAACGGTCCAGCATTTTTTAGCACCAACAAATTGGCGACTCTACTGGGGATGCTATTAGTGAAAGATGTTTGCAGAATCTTTGGTTACAGTTGTGAGACTCTACTAGAGATGAAACTCAGAATTAGTTATATGATTTTATCCTTCTTATGAAGAAGGTGGTGACTCCATTGAACAATGTATTCCATGACAGGGATGAATCATGTATGTCTCCCTTGGATGCTTTCATTACTTTAGAACGGTATGATAATGAAAATGTGGTGAGTTTGTTTATGAGGATGATGGATATTTTCTGTGAAATACCTTTTGATATTAGGCCAAGTTTTTCAAACAAAATATACAGTTTAGGAGCAACTCGTGAATAGGTAAAGCTTCTTAAAATTGTATATGAAGATGTAATGGAAGAAAATGATAAAGTTACAAAAGGGGCATAGAAACCTAATGATGTCTAGATTTAGATGAACAAGAGAAGTCAAATCATGATGATGAAGAATTTGTACATGGTAAGACATGTATGGAGACAGGTATCAATGGCCATGATGGTGAGGAAGAAAATCACCTCATTACAGAACAAATTTTGGATCTGTTGGATACCGAATATCAAAAGTATGTGCAAGAAAATAAATTAAACTTTTATTATAGTCATCATGATGGGCATGATCAAGTGGTGTTTGATGAATATCAAGAGGGAGAGATATCTCAAGGAGGAGATATTTCTATGGAGGGTTTTAAAAACTCTTCAAATTTTCTAAACAATGAGGATGAAATGTTACAGTATGATGAATCTCAGAAAAATTGGTTCAACACACTCTATAGTACATTTGAACATAAAATCAAGAATGATGAAGAACCAGAGGTAAGTATTCATGGAGGTACGTTTCTAAACCCTTTTTCTGGTGAAATAGAAAATAATTTAGAAAAGCAATTATATAGCATGATAGAAAATGAAATTACATGTGAAAAAATAAATGCATTATTTCTGCAAGATACAATTGGAAATGATATGTACTCTAATTTGTTCTTTGAGGAAGATAAAATATACTTAGTGTATCAAGAGATTTTACAAACAGGGAAAATACAATATGATAATTGCAAAAATTTGGTGAGGTCAAATTTGCACATTATGGGCATTTCAGAAATAACATCAGTGGTAAGTTTCATGTTGCATGACCAAAACCAGGTTTACGACAAAGGTAAGGTTTTTATTCTCTATATAAGCTTTCTTTAGCTTTATCTTTTACATTTTCATTTTGTAATTATAATATCATTTTCAACTCATCATGAAGGAGTGTTGAACTCATATTGTGCCCAATATTTTATCTATACAAATCAATCCCCTCCCAAAAAATTATTTTAAATTTATGTAGTAGCGAGAGTAAAATGGTCTGCCAATAATATTTGTGAAATCATTTTTACAATATCACACAAGAGATTAAAGTTTTATTTTTATTTTTTTTACTAATCACATTACAAATTGATTATATCAAAAAATTTGTTCTGTTATTATAGAATTATATTTATGTATTTTGATTGAGATGGTTATATTATTAACAAGCTAGAAAATTACTTTGAGTTTCAATTGGGCATCTTTCTTTAAGCTATTAACCTTTACAAAATGGAGATTAACAACCCACTTATTTTCTCATTTTTAATATATTCTCCTTTGCTCGAATATTAATTTTCTAACCTTCTCATATACTCACCTTTTCCAAAATACAATTTTAGGATAAAAGAAAGAGCTCATTTGCTTGTTATTTCTAACTTTTGAATCTTCATGTTTTTGAGCATTTGAAAGTAGAGTTCATTATTGAAATTACCCAAAATCTAAGAGAAAAAGCAATGAGTTGTTAGGGAAGATTAAGAGGAAACTTTTAAGCAAATGTATCTTGGAAGCATATGAGTATCGTTGAATTGGAATATAGTAAGTGTGGAGGTTGAATCAATGAAAATGGCGGTGTTTGAAAAGAACACAAGTATACAATAAACCATAGTGAAATAAGATCTTTATTTATTAGACGTGCATACATTCAGGTGGTGCTAAATCCCATAAACATTTCAAAAGTAATATCAACCCTACATATGCATTTTATGTGTTCGTATATGTAATTTCTCCTGGACTAATTGAAAAAATTAAAATGAATGAAATAAAAATTAAACTAGAAGATTATAGAATAATTTTATTTGGGATAGAGATGTTCTACAAAAGAAGAGATAAAGATAAATTATAATTTATATAATTTATATTTTAAGTATTATCATTTTGAATTGGTGTTTATTGCAGCCATTGAAGGCCAAGAAGAATTGCCACAGAAGTATGATTGTTGCTATATAAATTTTTGTGAGTTTGTTTTTACAGCCAGCAGAATTGTAATCCCATGCAAATATTTGGAGCCATTTTTTGGGACCATATAGGTGCTGTAAATGATAGTTTTAAGCTTAAAATGATTGCCCCAGCCATATGCCTCAACATGGGGGACATTTTTACAACTTTTTTTTTTATCATTTTGGAGTGTGTATGAGCCCCGGAATTGCCCAAATTTATGAAAAAATGTGCTCATAGAAACATGAAGTCAAATGGGAGTGCAAAGATTGCTATGGCTACCTATGCTAAAGAGGTTATTGTAGAGTTATAGGAAGAAATAAATCCCTTGGTCCTACATGTAGACATTGTTTTGCATCATTTATATATGTTGAATAGTGAGAAATTTGGAAAGACACGTGGAGCATGATATGCATATTTTTGTAAGGATATTGTAAGTTCTAATCTGTTTGGTGCAGTCAATGACGAGTTGCTGTGGAAGGATGATTTTGATGAAGTTAATAGAAAAGTGGATGAGTGGGAAAAAAGATTTTGAAGACATGGGAATTTTAAATTTCCATCAATTTATTTATGTGGATGAGTGGGCAGACAGATTTTGGAGGAAGACTATACAAAGAAAACTGTATAGTGATGCTGTAAAAGAATGTTTAGTGTCTTTGAGTAGTGTTGAAAAAGAGGAAGCTTTGCTTTGGAGGCTACATGGAAGGAAAATTTTACGTTATTGGAGGGTGCATTTTTGGTTCCAGGTAAAACTCTTGTTGTTGTTGGTGTAACAATCCAGATTCTTGGATACATACAGAGCCAAAATATCAATTCATCAGCAAGGAAAGGAGAGCTTTCATGGATGGAAACAGTGTCCACTGGAACAAAGTGGAGCGATATTTTGGCTTCATTGGTAAGCATATCTGCTCATATTGAGAAAAGAAATTCATATCATCCATAATGCTAAAGGTGGCATACAAATGAGGAAAGAAAGTGTATGGTATGTTCCTTGGAGAACAAGGATGAATGCCTAGATTGTGGGAGCTAAAGCACTTGAATGGCATAGTGTATAAGCCTGTTTAAGGTACCTAGCGTAAACCTAGCACAATTCCCACTTCACTTCACACTAAAGAAAAAGCAGCAAATGGGTGTGGCTGGCTTGTTCATTATAACAAACAACAAACCAATAATACTTACATTATACTCCAAGATTCTTTTCAGTTTTGGCAGAATCACAATCCTGCACCCTTTCTGATAAAGTATAATGATAATAATAATCTTAAATATGCTTCACATGTTACTGCTTTAAAATTACACTTAGCACCAGCTGTTTCTTGCCTTTCACAAATGCTGCAGATTTGGGCCAGATGTACGAACTATTCATCGAGCTCAACCTTCACCTTCACGTTAATCTTATGGGGTATGATTATTCTGGATATGGTCATTCTACTGGCAAGCCAAGTGAGCACAACACTTATGCTGATATTGAAGTCGCCTATAAATGTCTTGAAGAGCAATATGAGCAAAAGAGGAGTATATTATTTTGTATGGCCAGTCTATGGAAGTGGTCCGACTTTGGACTTGGCAACACAGTTACCTCATCTAAGAGCAGTTGTCCTCCACATCCTGATACTCTCTAGTTTACCTATTATGTATTCAGTAAAATGAACCTACTGGTTTGATATCTACAAGAATATTGATAAAATTTCTCTTGTGAATTGTCCTGTGCTCATTATGCATGGAACATTAGATGAAGTTATTGATTGCTCCCATGGTAAGCAACTTTGGGATCTATGCAAGAAGAAGTATGAGCCACTATGGCTGAAAGGGGGTAGTCATAGCATTTTGGAGCTCTATCCTGAGTATATAAGACATTTGAGAAATTTTATTTCAACAGTTGAAAAATCTCCTTTTCTAAGAAATGGTTCAAGAAGAAGCACCAATCATTCTAAACCGTCTAGGAGGAGCATGGATCGGTCTGAACCTTCAATAAGAAGCACTAACCAGCATGAGAAGTCCAGACACAGCACACCCACATATCAAAGAAACCAGCTGGAGCAACGATAAAAATAAAAAATAAAAATGGTGGTATGGGATAAATCATTTTTAGGACAGGAAGTATTTTCTCACTCAATTTAACCCAATATAATCTTTTGCATTATAATTTGCAATATAATATTTTACATATCGATATTATTTACAAAGAGTAACGAGTGCAAGAAATATTTTTGATACATGATCTATTTTCCAAATGGTAAAATATCTTCGAACCCTAAACCTAATGCCATCGGGATCTGTATAACATGTTTTATCGAGAAGATTTTAAAGAGGTAATACTTTTCAAATAAAGGTAAGTATTGAGGTAAGAATTTTATTTCATTATTTTGATATTTTGAAAGGTAAAAGTATTATTATTTTTTTTTAAAGCTTTATTTATCGAATTTCTTAAAAGGAGAAATATATTATCATGAAATATTTTAACAGAGAATCATTAATGAGATTAATTAATTTTCCTTTTATTTTTGTCCTCAATCTAACCCTCAGATAAATGTGAGTGATTTTGAATAATTTTTATTGACATTACAAATCGAGTGGTCTACTTCTCCAGAGATAACTGGACTCTCGCTGCATCCAGGCATGAATGCACATCCCCAATAAGAGCCACTGTTGACACTGATAATTTTAGGTCCTAAAGGAACAAAATGTCAGGGAAGTATAATATATATTTTTCATATTTTATAACTTTCCTATGATAAAAACTAAAATGGATAAAAGGTGTGTACGTTTTTTAGTTTCTATTTTCATGTATTAGGTTGTAAATTGCTTTATTCTAATGCATATTTGTTTTGAATAAATAATAATTCTAAAAATAAAAAATAAAATAAGTTGAGCAAAAAAGGCAGCGAGAGGGAGTTGAACACTCGACCTCTCAAGCCAACCTTTTTCCTACCTATCTACCCTCCTACCCCCTAACCAGTTAGTCTATTTTCTTTCTTCAAGAGGGTTAGGAGAAGATACTTATTTATCTTTTTTTTTATGTGCAGGTGAGAAGTAAAGTACAACCTCTTACACAGGGAGTAATTTCTTCCCTAATTAACTTTCAAATTAAATAACAATTTATCTATGTATTTATCTATTTTTTCAATTTTAGGAAAAAGAATGGGGAGATGGAGTTGAACACTCGACCTCTCGACCCATTCCTTTTCCTATCTAACTACCCGACTCTACCCCTCTACCAGTTACTCTATATTATTCCTTGAGAATGTATGTGTAAATAAATGTATAAATTAAAAATAATATTATCTCCTTGGAAATAAATTATTAAAATGAATATTGTTTATGAGATAGAAATTTTATGATCATTAATAATTCTTTTAATTTTAATTTGTGATTTACCCCCAAAACCCTAAAAGTTAAAAATATATGATAAAAAGGATATAGTTTGATTAATGTAAATTTGTTTAGGGTTTTTGATATTAATTTTTATAAATGTATCCCTACATTTAATTTGATATTTCAACCTTGATTGTTTTTTAATATTAATATTTTAAGGTGAAAAGGCATGTAGGTTGGTTTTTTATATCTATTTGGGTTTGAATAGTAATTCATTGATATTTATTCTTTAGTTTCAAATCCCTAAAAGTCTCCTAACTCACAGATTTGAATTTAATGCTCAAAATCTCAAGTACAAATATCAGATAAGTGTTTATGCCTTAATGTTAATATAGTTTTTTATGTTCAATTAGTTTCTCGGATTACTCTGTGAACCAGGGTATCCTACTGTGTTCTCTTTTTTATGCATTTATTTATGATTAATTTGTACAATTTGAATAATAGTAGCATGGTCTGAGAACCTATTACTGTTTCCTTTCGGGCTCTTAAGTTGGGCTAAGAACCATAGGACCTATTGTATAAGTTGTTTTAAATTTTGTTTCAATAGAAGCTTGTAGGGTGATGGTATCGCTTTACAGGAGTGAGTTATCTTAAAAATGTCTCCGTTTATACGTAGGATTGAATGTATCTGGCTCTATCCCCAATTTGGCATCAGGCACTAGTCTGTTCATTCATTTGAAATTGTCATTTTATTCTTTCTGTGGTTTACATATCCTATCTATTATTTTCTTTACAAAGAATTCAATTAGGTTTAGCATTACTTTCTAGCCTTAGTTTAGATTTCAAGCTATCTAACATTTAGGATATTAGGTTATTTTTCCTCCAAGGATTATTACCCCCTTTGGAAGGATTGTTTTTGTTTATGCACGTGTTTGTGCAGTTAGAATGTACATTTGATTCAGGCCTACCAGCCTTGGCTCGATCGAGTCAAAATTGCAGAGGCACTTATTTGTGCCTGTCAGTTGGCCTCAAAATGGTCCAACATTTTTTAGCACCAACAAGATCACCGAACACACTATCCAACTAATCTCTATATTATACTAAAGAAGAATACCAAGTATAACTAATCTCAACAACTTCTCTTCTCCTCTCTGAATGTGCAAAAACCACACCAAATGCTTCACCAAACCTCAATACCAGATCTTCTCACTTTGCATCACATAACAATCCCTTAGATCACTAATTCACATTATTTCATCTTCAAATCTTATATTACATATCTCAATCAAGGAAAAAAAATCTTTCCTTTATACCCTGCACAATATTGCATAATTGAGTCGGCCAATTAAGCTTAACCAATTACAAAATATAAAACATTACACGATACATAATATTTCCATAATTATATAAAAATGCCAACTCACAAAATTAATAAATCTTCACACGTGCAACCTCTGACTATGATGACTCATCTAGGTCACCTCCGCAATTTTTTCAACCTCTATATAACTTCTCTTGGCCATATTTTATCCCTGTGAGGAGATATAATCTAAGTATCACAAACCGCTTCTCAGGAACACTATCAGAATACAGTTTCCACTAGATTACTCATAACTGACGCAAATAATTAAATTTTTGTACATGCTCTTAACCATGATATCAGGACATCATGCCAAACATGTCCTCAACTCTGCATAACCTCATCTAAAATACACTATGTGCGCTAATCCAAACTTTGTCCGCTACTCTACTAATCTTCAGTATAATCAGTATGTTGACATCAATGACAAACACATTCATGAATGCAACATGTGACTGCTCCAAAAATGATAGAATACTCCCCAGGACATATTCAACATTCATGCTAACAATCTCCCCCATTGGTATTGATGGCAACATAGATGAAAACAAGCCAAGTTCCATGAATACCAAAATGCAACACAATGCAACACTGCTACTCTTGCATTGAATTTTCAAATCCTCTTCATCAATCATTTCAATATTTTTGATGAATCCTTCTCCCCCATTGACATCAATTAAAAAGAAAGCATCACTATGTTAATCCACTACAAGCTCGAATGTCCAAAGACATGGTTTGAAGATACCTTTTACCAAGAGTCCTTCATGACTAAACTCAAAAACATAGATACTCCCCCATAGAGGAAGCATCATCATATAATCCAAAAAGATAATGCTCTATACCACTAGACTGATGCAACTTTCTGCATCACTACTCAAAATTAGGTAGGGGAATAACCCCAAACATACCTCTCAAATACTCAAATGTATCTTTAGGTAAAAGGCTTTATAATGATATATGATATCTACTCCTTTGTGTTGATATAATCAAGTCTAACTTCTTTCTCCACAACTTTCTCTCTTACAAAATGATACTTTATCTCTATATGTTTTGTTTTAGAATGCAACACATGATTCTTAGACATACTTACTGTACTTGTGTTATCACAATGTATGATAACAGGCTCATTAAACTTAATCCCAATATCCTTCAACACTTGTTTCATCCATATTATTTGATTACAATTATTTGTTGCTGCTACATATTCTTCTTTTGTTGTACTCTATGAGATATAATTATGTTGCTTACTTAGAGCCAAGAAACCAATCTACCTCCAAGAAAAAATGCTCCACCACTTGTACTCTTTTTATCATCCACACTACCTCCCTAATCTGCATCTGTATATGCACATAGGGTAAAGTCATTTGATTTATCATACCACAATCCATAATCAGTTATACTTTTAAAATATCTAAATATCCTCTTTAATCCTGCATAATATGATTCCGTAGGATCAGCTTGAAATCTCACAACAATTCTAACTGCATGTGATATATCTGGTCTTGTGTGAGTTAGATATTGCAAACCTCCAATCATAGATCTGTACTTCCTTTGTTCAACTGTAGGAGTCTCATCTTTGCTAGATAACTTATGACCAATTACCATAGGTGTATTAATAAGCTTACAACTTTCCAAACCAAATCTCTACAATAGGTCTTTTAGATACTTAATCTGAGATAAGAAAATAACATCACTAATCTGCACAATCTGTAATCCCAAGAAAAATTTCATTTCTCTAATCATGCTCATCTCAAATTCTTTCTTCATTTCATTAGAAAATTTGTCACTTGCCCCATCTTCTCCTCCAAAGATTATATCATCAACAAAAATAACTACAATCAATAGACCATTCTCTATTTCTTTTAGATACATATTACTATCTACAGTACCTTTAGAAAATCCCAAATTTTACAAATATTTATCCAATCTTGCATACCAAATTCTAGGTGCTTGCTTCTTGAGTCAAAGGAAAAACATTTGGCTTCTCAATGTAGACTTCTTCTTCTAATTCACCATTTAGAAATGTTGACTTCACATCCATCTGATACACTTTGAATTTCTTATAAGCTGCATATGCCCAAAACATTCTTACTGCTTCAATTCTTGCAATAGGTAGAAATCTTTCTTCGTAATCAATATCTTCTTTCTGTGAGTATCCTTTACATACCAGTCTTTCTTTATTTCTTACAACTTCACCTTGTTCATTCATCTTGTTTCTAAAAACCCATTTATTTCTAATAATATTTTTGTCCGTAGGTCTCGGAACCAATTCCCAAGTGTTATTCTTCTCAATCTAATCCAATTCTTCCTTCATTGCTTGATTCAAATTGTTATCTTTACAAGCTTCAATTGTAGTCTTAGGTTCAATTTGAGAAATAAGACATAATTCTTCTTGTACCTTATTTCTTGTCATAACTCCTCTGTCTTTGCTCCCAATAATATGATCAACATGACGATTCCTTATAAGATTCTTATTAGGTGTTATCATAGTAATCTTTAAGAAACCCTTGTTAGCTTGTGGTGACTAATCAGGAAAGTACTATCCAAGAAAGTACTGTACACTTTTCCTCCCGACCTCGCTGGGGTTCGAGCGGGGGTTTGGGGGCGGCAGCCCCCAAGAGTAGGGGTTCAGGGGCGCAGCCCCCGAGGAAAATTTTTTTGAGGCCGACTAATTTTCAATTATTTGGGTCGACTACTTATAACTCATTCTAACCCTAAAGCGGGAAAATATTGTATAATATGGCTTAGGGTTAGGGATTTTCATGACGTATGATTTTAGTACTTGTGGCAGAATTGGGCTGTAAGGGATTACGGATTGTAATCAAGTTGTAATCACTGGATAATAATAATATTGGACTCGCTGTTGGTGGACGTAGCCCAGGGATTGGGTGAACCACGTTAAATCTGTGTGTCTTGTGTTCTATTCTGTGTGGTTTATTATTTTTTGATATTAGTTATATTTGCAAATAATTGTTATTTCTGCCTTGTTAATCCTAACAACCCCCCTCTTAAAAAAGATATAAAATCTTGGCAAATCTTTCATTTTCTTGAAAAAAAAAATCTATTGGCGAATCTCTCAATTTTTTTTAAAAAAAAATATTCTTATTGGCAATTTTTTTTTAATAATTTTTTTTTTTGCAGAAAATATTGGTGAATCTCAAACAATAAAAATAAACTAATTAATCACCATGGTGAATACTTATATTTAAAAAAAGAGAATTCTTATAGAAAGTTATTAGGCTTAATGTGGAAATCTTTGATGGGTTTAAGGAATCTCTATAATAATTACTTGCTACCATTTATTTAAAATATAATCTAATAACCTCATTGTATCATGTGAGACAAATGTATTGATATTTTTAAATACTAATGGGGCCCAAAATTTATTCGAGACCATTGATTTATATTGAGATCAACAATCCAAAAGAATTTTTAGCTCCCATAAGCATTACAAATCAAATAGTAAAATTTAAACCACATAGAATATAATGAGGGTCACTAGATTATACTTTAAGTCAGTAATGGCAACTAAAAGTTGGTGATAGATCTGTATAGTAACTAATAATCATGATATATTATTGGAGAATCAAATTAAATTTCTACAATAACTTATAAAATTATGGCTAATCAAATCTAATCATGTATAGAATATTTTGGCAAATTTTCAAGTTCAAGTTTTTTATAAAATAAATTATTTTGTGATTTAAATATTTCTAAATCAAAATTTTGTAAAAATGCGACAATTTAGGTTGCCTTAAATCTTGAATTATTAGCCAAATTTGGATTCTCAAATTTCTAAAATTAGCCAATTGGCGAATATTAGCCACTAAAAATTACTATGGGTGTTATTGCCTCAACTCTTGCTTCAACTCTAGGTTTAGATCTTGGTTCTTCTCTTTGTTCTTCATCATGAATCTCATTTTGCAAATCATTGTTAGTTTCATAAACTTACTCAACATTTTCTTGATTAGTTTTAGGATAGGCGTCTTCATCTGAATCATAATCAAGTACTCTTTCCTGAATTTTGAACTTCTCATCCACTTTAACATTTGCGCTCTCAAAAATAGTCTTAGTTCTCTTATTAAAACATCTATAAGATTTTCTTTTCAATGAATAATCAAGGAACATACCTTCATCACTTCTTGGATCAAACTTACCAATATCATCATCTCTCTTTATGTAACACTTACTTCCAAAGATTTTGAAATATTTTACTGATGGTGCATGTCCAACCCATAATTCATAAGGAGTCTTGTCTATATCTTCTATGATATGTACTCTATTTATTGTATACACTGATGTGTTTATTGCTTCTCTCCAAAATATCTTTTCTATAGCATTCTCAAACAACATAGCTCTTGCTACCTCATTTACTAAGTTGTTTCTTCTTTCAGCAATACCATTTTTCTCATGTGTTTTAGGGGCTGAAAGTTGTCTCTTAATGCCATTCACTTCACAAAAAGTATTAAATTCTTTTGAAGGGAATTATCCACCTCTATCAGATCTTAAACATTTAATATTCAATCTAATTCATTCTCAACTTTATTCTTAAGAAATCTAAACTTTTCAAATGCTTCTGACTTTTCTTTAAGAAATGCTACCCACATCATCCTAGTAAAGTCATCAACAAGAATCATAAAATATCTTTCACTGTAGAATCATCTTGTTCTTATAGGACCACTCATATATGTATGAACAATCTCCAATTTTGATGTTGTGATGGACTTCTTGCTGGGAAAAAAAATTCTCTTCTTTTTTTCCATAACACATTCCTTGCACACCATATTAGTAGATTTCACAATTTTAGGCAAATCTCTTACTACAAATGTAGTACTTTCTTTTACAATGTTATCAATATTTATGTGACAAAACCTTTTTTGCCATAACCAACTATCATCAACTTTAGCAATCAAACATGTCATCTCAGTATGATTCAAGTGAAATACATTACCACTGGTTCTTGCTCCCATTCCAATCATCTTACCATTATTATCCTTGATCATACAAGTCTTTTTAGTAAACCTAAATTGATATCCCTTGTCAACTAACTTTCAAACACTTAAAGATTATGTTTCAATCCATCCACAAAGTAAACATCATCAGTTTTAGTCTTTCCATCAAGAGTAATAGATCCTATTCATTTTATTCAACAAGGTGTATAATTTCCAACTCTTACAATTCCTCCATCATAATTGTTAAATTTAATAAACTTATTCATATCACCAGTCATATGATTTGAACAACCACTATCTATGATCCAATCAATTTTATTTTCAACTTGTGACACTAAAGCTTTTTCTTCTTTGACTTCTGCTTCTGAATTTTCTTCGTTTATTACAACAAATCCTATATCATCACTTTCATTATCACGTTCACTTAATAATTTCTCAATACTAATTTAAAATTCTTCATCATTAGCATAATAAAATTATTTAGATGCAAAATGACCATATTATTGACCTGTCCAACATTTAAAGATTTTCTTACCTTCTGGTTCTCTTTTCACAAGAAAAGAAATCCCTTCTGCAATCTTTCTATCTTCTTCAGTCTTAGATCTGCTACTGCTGGCATAATCTCCACTAAAACTTGCACTCCTTGACAAAGTGGGATGAACTATAAGTGCACTGAAGGGAGTTTCAATCCTAGGAAAATCTCCAGATTGTCTAAGAATTATCTCCGCTACTTCTAATCTTCCAAGAAGAGTCTCTCTAGTAAATTTCTCAGTACAAGGTATGACTTGTTCAATCATATTCATTGTCTACTTAAACACTAGGGTCAAGGTTTCCAAGCTCTTCCATATGATTTCATCTTCATTCTTATTTCCTTCACAAGCTTTGATACCTGCAACAATCTCTGATATTCTACCAATGTAGCTTCTAAGAGATTCATCTTCGATCATTTTAGCCTCTTGAAATAAACATATCCAATTTTGTAATCTGATTCTCTTAGCATGTTTATCACCTTCAAAAGTAGATTCCAAAGCTAAACAAATTTCATGAGATGCCTTTAGAGTTTTTATCTGACTGTTCATTCTTAGGAAGAGCTAAAAAAAGTGCTTCTCGAGCAAGTATGTTACACACGAATAGATCTCTTTCTTTCTTAGTGCAATCCTCAATCTCTTCTTCTTCAATGATAAATTTCTCATTCTTTGTAATCAACCAATATCCTGGCCCTAAACATAGCACATGTGTCTTCATCTTCTCTTTCCAGTTGTCATAGTTAACTCCATCAAACTTAGGACTTTCTTTTCTAAAGTGACTTGTCATGGATCTCCATAAGTTATTAAACTTTTCCTTCAAGGACCTAATGCACATAAACAACAACCATATAAAGATAACCATACACAATGACACCAGTGTTAGAATAACTGAGAGGGGGGTGAATCAGTTATCTAGTGCCCCAAATCAAAATGTATAATCCAAAACAATTCTATTGCATCTGTTACTTGGTAAACATATAATACTTTCACTGTCTGTGTATTTACCGATTGTCAATCTAAACTTTATAATAATTACCAATTAAATCTAACATGTAATATGCAAAGTATGATAACAAACAAATATCACAATCAACACATAACACAAGAGATTTAAGGTGGAAACCCTGTGAAGGGAAAAACCAGCTGGGACCAGCAACCCAAAATTGTTCACTCTTTTGAAGTGAGGTCGATGAAGACCCAACCCTGTTAAAGGTTACAAACACACTATTAGGTGTGACCTTGTTAGAGGATTTTAGACCAGAAGTTATCGTCCAACCAGTAGTCACTCTGGGGTTGACAGGATAACAATGTTCACTCTATGAATGAAACATCAAAAGACTTTCATAGTCCACTCAGTTAAGAGATTTGACTATGTACAATGGTTAAATATGTAACAGTAGATGATCTACCTAAATACAACTTCAGTTTGCAGTTTACAGATCAATGTTCAGCTCATTCAAATATTTCTGACCAATATAACACTTCAGATTCAATACAATATCAACTTACTATCCATCGGTAATAACTCTCTGTAGCTCGGTAACTGTTCTGTAGCTCGGTTCTCATTAACCAGTATGATTAGAATGCATGAAAACTTCTCCATGTGATAATTCTGCAGTATCTTCTTCTTCCGGCATATGTTTCATAATGAAACCAATGTCTCTTATATAGACAAGTAAATCATTTTCTTTTCCTCCATCAGATTTTTCCACTTAATCATATTCATAGATTTTACCGCTTTAAGCTCCCTTGGCTAATGTGTTAGTAACACATTTCAATCTGCTCCATTAGATCCTTTCTAATTTGTGTTAGTCATTGATCTTCATAACAAACATTATCTGTTACCTCAATTTCATACACTTTACAGCTCATCACTTTATCCGCTAAACTGATCATTTAATTCCTTTTTATTTTGCTCGATTAACAAGGAAATGCGTCGGTGAACACAAGCTTGGTTAATACTACACTCGGTATACACTACACTTCGTCGGTGTATACTAAAATGCTTTATTTATTGACAACACTGCTTTGTGTCTTTCAGCTCTATTCTTCATCATAGATGAATGCAACATAATAAAGTCAATTTCATCAAGTCATAGACTCATCAACAAGTTACTCAGTGTATTCCTTATCCTCATTTGTCATATACATCTTCCTCATGTAGATATCTATGTTCTTCATCTCTTTCACCTTCCTTCAGATGTGTCGGTATAGTAACTTACAAGATAAGTATTGTTAAGCTAGTTGACATCAATGACAACATAATACTGATTTAATCATCTTGCATATCTAATCATCAACTCCTCAGTAATCTCAAATTACAGATTCTTCATTCTGGTTCTAAATCATTTGTAGTTCATCAATCTCTCCCTTTGGCATTGATGGCAACTCAAGTAATATGAAATGTACCATACACATACCAAACATGTCTTCTACAACTTTGTGATCAAATATTGTGTAGTGTAAGCTCTCCCTAACTTAATATGTTTAATCACTATGTTACTAAAACAACATTATAAAATACAACTTTGTCATTTTGTAGATGTAACCTTTTCAGTTCTCAAGTTCCTTTCAGATTATCTCTCCCTTAGATAGTTCTCATCGGTGTATATCTCCTTTTCTTTTCATATTATTTATCTCTCACTTTGACAACAATGCCAAAGAAACAAATAAATAATCAGCTCTGTAGTAGCTAAGTAACTTTCTGGTGTCCAATACTTCCTTTGTATCTTAGTATACTGATATCCCAATCTATTTCAGTTCTTCAAACTTAATCACAACCTTGAACAAAATCCAAAGTGTGAACTATGCTGCATCAACATGAATGATCTTCTGATAAGATTAGGCTAATGCAACATCCAGATCATATTAGTGACCGATAGACAGGGGACAGACCCCAAGTCTAGTCCTCAAATATTCAAAAGTGTCCTTCGGTAGAGGCTTTGTAAAAATGTCTGCAAGTTGTTCTTTAGATGTAACAAATTCTAACTTTACTTGCTTCTCTTGCACTTGTTCTCTTAAGTAGTGATACTTAATTGATATATGCTTTGTCTTAGAGTGCATCATGAGATTCTTTGAAATATTAATAGCACTTGTGTTGTCACAGTATATGATCCCCAGGTCAGTGATTATCTCATTCATTCCTTCCAACACTTGCTTGATATATGCAATGTTTGAGCAATTAGTAGCAGCAACAACATACTCTGCTACAGTTGTAGATTGAGAAATACAAGCCTGCTTTTTACTTGTCTAGGTTACAAGTCTTTCACCAAAGAAAAATGCTCCTCTAGTGGTACTTTTTCTGTCATCCACATTTCCAGCCCAATCAGCATCGGTATAAACTTTCAGCTCAAACTTACCTTCCTTAGGATACCATAATCCATAATCCTCTATCTTTTTTAGATATCTTAAGATTCTTTTAGTAGCAATCATGTGTGATTCTCTAGGATTAGCAGAATATCTAGCAACAATTCCCACAACATGTGCTATATCTGGTCTATTGTGAACTACATACATGAGCTTACCAATCATGGATCGGTAAAGTGTCTGGTTTACCTCTGTAGTTTCATCTTCTTTTGTCAATTTACTTCCAATAGTCATCGGTGTTCCCACGGGTTTAGCATCTTCCATGCCAAATGTCTTCAAGACTTCCTTTATGTACTTGGACTGTGTGATGAATATCACATCACTCTGTTGCATCACTTGTAATCTGAGAAAGAATTTAATCTCTCCGAACATAGACATTTCAAACTCATTCCTCATGTCATTAACAAAAGATTTACATACATGATCTTGACCTCCAAAAATAGTATCATCAACAAAAATTTCAGCAATAATAATAGTGTGATCAGTATCACCTTTCATGTATAAATTATTGTTCTCACTAGTTCTTACAAATCCAATACTTAACAAGTAAGTGTGCAGTCTTTCATGCCATGCTCTCGATGCTTGCTTCAAACCATATAAATATTTGTGTAATCTACATACCATATTTTTTTTGTTTGGATCAACGAATCCTTCAGGTTGTTCTATATAGACCTCTTCTTCAAGTATACCATTCAGAAATGTTGATTTCACATCCATTTGATAAACCTTAAATTTCTTGTGTGCAACATATGCAAGTAACATTCTAACTCCTTCCAATCTGGCAACAGGTGCAAATGTTTCACCATAATCAATGCCTTCTTCTTGTGCATATCCCTTACATACCAATCTCACTTTATTTCTTGTCACTTCACCATTTTCATTCATTTTGTTTCTGAATATCCATTTAGTACCGATAACATTCTTATCTTTAGGTCAGGGGTACTAAGGACCAAGTTTTGTTTTTCTCTATTTGTTCTATTTCCTCCTAAATTGCATTAACCCATTCTTCATTTTCTAATGCAACTTTCACATTCTTTGGTTCAAATTCACAAACTAGACATGTACCTTGTCTTATTTTGCTTCTTGTCTGCATTCCAGCTTATTTGTTTCCAATCATTTGCATCTCGGGATGATTTCTTTTGACAAAACTAGCTAGTACTCAGTTTCTTCTTTCTTGTTCATCCTGTTCAGGTTCATTTGCTTGATCGGTAGCACCATCTTGTTCATCGGTTTCCCTTTCCTGTTGCTCAAGGTTATTTTCTTGCTGACCGGTTATCACAGGTTGCAACTTCAGTAGATAGTCAGAAAGTTCAATATAAGTGAATCTACCATAGTCTTCCAGTTCCTTTATTTCTTCTGTGTTTATGTCATCATACTCATTAACACGAACATTAGTACTTTCAATCATCTTATTTGTAACCTTATTTAGACATTTGTATGCTTTACTCTTAGTAGAATATTCCTTCATCACCTTTAGAATCAAATTTCCCATTTCTCTCATCTTTCAGAATAAAACATTTGCTTCCAAAAATTTTGAAATAACTTACAGTAGGTTTGTGTCCAAACCATAGCTCATAAGGTGTCCGGTTGGTGTCCTTCTTCAGTTGTACTCAGTTAAGCACATATATAGTTGTGCTGACAACTTCCCTCCAATATGTCTGAGCAACATTATTTTGTAGCATTAGTGTTCTAGCATAGTCAATGATTGACCTATTCCTTCTTTCAGCAATCCCATTCTGCTGAGGTGTTCTCGGTGCAGAGACCTGTCTCTTAATACCATTCTCATTACAGAAATTAGTAAATTCATCAGAGATAAATTCACCTCCTCTATCAGATCTTAAGCATTTGATTTCTTTTCCAGTCTCTTTTTCTACCTTAGCCTTATACCATTTAAACAACTTAAAAGCTTCAGATTTCTCTTTTAGGAACATAATAGTCATCAGTCTAGTATAGTCATCAACAAAAAGAATAAAGTATCTATCACCATAATAGCTCTGAATTAAATTATATTTTTAGCATAAATTAATTTATATTTTTAGCTTAAATTAATAATATGCAAATTGATAATTAAATATTAATTCATTAATTTATTCATAAGAATTATAACTAATCCCTCAGTTAAGTCACTTAACTCAATCTTCTAATTTAGAATTGATAAATCAATTGCTCTTAATTGGTATGCGTATAATCACATGATTATATTTTAATTATAATTAATATCTTTAGCACCGCTTAATAAGCAACTTGATAATTAATATCAATTTATATTATTTGAACATTTACTTTTGATTTTGATTTAATACTTAATTAAATTTTTATTTTCATAATTTAGACTTTTAATTAAGTCTTTTAAATTATTAATGATATTTAATTAATTTTTATTAATTAAATATCTATATATTTATTATTTTTATATTCGTAAGATATAATTATTTTAATCTCATAATTAACCTTAATTAAATCTTCAATGCATTAATAACACAAAATCCACATCAAGACACCTGACAAACAAACACGAAAGAAAAACCAACCAAACCTAAAAAGTAATAATATAGCTCAAAGAAAGGGTTCACAAATGATGTCATCTTGATGAATTCAGAGGGTTGTTTGAGGACAACAATTGGCTTAGGTTTGGATTTAGACCTGGATGTTATCTCCCCTCTCTTACCATTGAGATAATGTGATAGGGCATGCTCATCCTGGCAATTCAAAAAACTCGATGCTCGATACTTGAAATCCTGCATAAAAGATGAGCATATACATACATGTATATAAATATATAATAGACAATGGTAGGGATCAGATGATTGTGTGGATCTTGCAAGCAAGTAACTACAACTTCATCCCTCAACCACATCAAGCACATCAAACAGAGATATAAAACATACATACCAACCATACACATGCAAGTATGGGGTTAGTAAAAACCATAACATAAGCAACATCATCATATTTAATTAATCATCATTGTTTAACTAACATGCTATAAATCAAATGATTTAAAGTATCATAACACTGAATCATTAAATGTAACCGAAGATCTAATATTCATAAAAGTGGTCTAAATGGGTTGGCATCATAAACATGAATGACAGTAAAGGGTTGGGCACTACATCAAACAACAAATAAAGAAGAATGTTAATCCTCTCACTTTGGGAAAGGGAAATTCATCCCCACTTTGCAGGATTTCAAGGTTAAACAGAAATGGGGAATTCGGCAGAACCTCCTTAATATCAATTGAGATAGTATTATGAGAAGGAAACTCACTAAATGGATTCCTCCAAATGAGGGCTAGATCAAATGATATGTTGACGCATGTGCTAATGGAAACCCATAGTACTCTTCCACTAGTGGATTTATTAGGAATTAGAAGGACATTCTAATTGAAGGTTTATGCAAAAACTTGGGAATTGGGTCTAACAATAGGGTGGAAGAAATTGTTGCTTGGAAGGGTATTAAATGCCTAAAAGAATTGAACTGTGACAACATAGTCATCAAAGGATATTCTAATCTAATCATGTATTACTTAAAAGATAATGTTGGTTTCTCATGGGATCTATGGAGTATTCTACAAGATTGTAAAATAACCCTTTCCACCTTTGAATAGTTTGAAGTCTGTCACACCTTGAGAGAAGGAAATGGTGCTACAGACATTATGGCTAATTTAGGCCTTAACCATCAGGATTGGTGCTACATGAAGTTTAATAAATACCCCAAAGACCTTAAATAAGTTCTTTCCAATGAAAGGAATGATAAAATGATCGGCTATGTTCATGATGAGATTACGGTATAAATTGAACTTTTGTATATTTTTTGTTTTGGGATGGCTCTCAGAACAAAGTATAGTGAAGTATAAATAGTTGGATGGTAAATAGATAGTTGATTTCAATCCCATGGAGAATTATTATGCTTGTAATTATAAGGATCATGAGGTAAGGATTATGAATGGTGTGAAAAATAAAAGGAGGGACCAAACTTTAGAAATAAACAAGAGAAAAGGCTTCATTTTAACATCTTGTTGTTATAATAAGTGTTATTGCTTATGTAATATTAATTACCTAATGAAAAGTATAATAAATGATGTCAAGGCTAGGCGAAGGTATCCTCATTTGACTTTTGTCAAGAGAAGAGGTTTTATTGATATATCCCCTATACTTAAGTATAGACCTAAAGGTTTATTATTTCCCACTTATCATAATTACACCCACTTGAGTGATGAAGCTTTCTAGATGCCAAATGAGCACTTTAAGCCAAATATTTAATATGATCAAAATAATAATTACATCATTAATGATAATGTGAGAAGATTTGTATTCCATCATTTGAAGAAAACATTGGTGTAAAGGGAGTTGTCTTATCAAAAGTCAAAAGATCATTTCAAAATCTTTCATAGAAGTCATAAATACCATGTTATAATTACGAGGTATGATATCAAGCCTCTCCATTCTTTCCAAAGGAAAAAAATGGTCGGTGTTTGAGAAACTTCACTATCATTCTGGTAAGAAGAAGGAAAGGGTTTTTTGTTTTTTTTCCAGAGTTTGGAAATGTTAGGCCTCTTATGTACACTAATAAACATTTGAATCTCTCTGAGGTTAAAAGTATGTGGGATCCTTTGAAACATTCGGAGCTAAGAGATTGTAGGGAATTTTTACAAAATAATGAGCTTTGGGATATTTTTAGAAGAGATGATTTTATGCCTTATTTCCATGCAATGAAGGGTTATCCGACTACTCTATCCATGAAGTTTTGTAATTCCTAGCACCAAGGTAACATTTCCATTGGGAGTATCCAATTCTGCATGACCCTTGAGCTAATAGTAGAAGCTACAGGCCTAAAATGCGAAGGTGACAGAGTTGAAAGAGATATGGTGACTATAAGCTCTACATGAAGGAGATTTTTAAGAAAGGGGAGAAATTGATGGTCCCAGATAATGATAATGGGTATGATAGGTTCTCTCTGCCCCCTTTGTATGCTCTTTTTTTCTTCTTTATTTATGAAATACTTTACCCTATAAGTTCGGTACACTACCTTCCAAGGGTATCACTTTATTATCTTGAATCATTTGAGAAATGGTCATAGGATTAATATGCCCTTCTTTTTATATTCCTCCCTTGCCTATAGCATTGCTAAAGGTACCATGAGGACAATGAAGATTGGAAAAGCCTTCTCAAGAGTCTTTATAAAGACTAGGATAGAATTGCTAGGGATAATGAAAGTTAATTTTGGTAGTTTTTTACTTCCAATTCTGATGTCCTATTTAGGCTATGTAATAGTTTTAAACTTAAGCTTTTTTTTGGTTATCACAACATTATTTCTATTCGTTGAACTATTGGAACATTTCAAAGTTACATCTCGGTAGTTTTTGTAGTGGCAAGAGAAATATTAACTCTTTAAGATGTTTGATGATGATAAACTATGATGGTATTGAAGTTAGTAACTTAGTAGTATCCTTAGGAACTCTTTGAAGGTGATTGTTTTGGTTTTTGATTAATTTTGTGGGTGGATTTTTTTGGCTTGCTCTCATTTGTAATCACCCTGACTAGGGATTCCAGTGTTGCTTCTTATTGTTACTTTATGTTGTTATGGGATGAGGGCCCTCTCTCTACCGACTTAATAAAAAATATTATTGAATAAAAGAAGAAACTTCAGAAATCTCATTGCACCTCTTGAGATACAAAAGTATCAATTTATAATTGAGTGTAAAAGCTCTAATGTACATTCATGGAGATTGATCGTATGAAATTTCCCCAGTGTGGGAAGCATTGTATTTTCTTAAAACTAAAATATTAAATATATTGCTTCTTAGGGTGGCATCTAATTGAAGTCCTACTTCTTACCAGTCACTTCAAGCACAAACTAAACTAGCACTTGCACCAAATGAGGTGCAATGGTTTATTCAATAGTAACATATAATAATTTTTTGTTGATTTAAAAACTTGAGCTTGATGATACTAACATCTATATTTGTAGATATATCTCTTATCTTAACAAAAAACCTATTTTTTATATATTTACAATTTTGTGGTTTAATTACTGGTATTTTTTTTTATTACATTGATCTACCAATAGTACTTATGCCAATTAGATGATTAAGTTGTTTTATCTTTCTTCTATTACGCATCCTTACCAAATCATTTATGGAAAAATAAGTGTGTTGAAGTTGTTATCTTGTCTGCATCATCATTAGTTCCCAATCCTCTTGTTTTGGTTTTGCATTTCATATATTTTTCAGTGCTTTTCAAAATCAAACATGTATTGGAGTTTTGCCTAGTTGGCAAAATATAGTTTGTAAGGTCAGAATTGTTGTAAATTGGTTCCATAGTGCTAGAGCATTATGTGTAGTGTAAAGAAGTTTTTCCATTACATGTGGTGATTGTATAATGTTTCTAATCTAATAATTATGGATATTCCTCCAAAGTTTACAATGTGTCAGCTGGAAAATCCTCATGCAACATGTTGTCTATCTTCAGGAGTAATTTTGGATTCACAAAACTCATCTCAACTGATGAGAATGTACTTAATGTTTTTCATGTCTTCTCAAAATGTTCTTAGTGCTCTCTCATGGGGGTGGTTGCATTTCTTTGATTAGGATTTTGAACATTGAATGTGTGGTCAATGCATGTCCATTAAACACAACAACTCCTATTGGTGCTAGTATTAGAATTTGGCTTCTATGTCGCATAGTGTCACTATGGAGTGCATTTTTTTGCAATTTCAAATGGACAACATATGTGCGTCACTCTTTTTTATTATTGTATATGTATTTTTTTTCATTTTAGAGTATCCATTAAAGCAGAACGTTGGTCCAATGTGAAGTTCGTCTGATGATTTCACATATTTTACAAATATTTATATTTATCATATATTTTAAATAAATATAATTAGAATGCCATGGTAGGTATGTATGCAAAGGGTACATTGGAAGCACAAACAAGGCACCTGAACTGTTTGACGAGATGCCTCAAAGAGGTATCGCTTAATAGAATGCAATGAACACATGATTTGTAGAATATTTTAGTTTTAAAGAGTTTTGGAGCTTTCAAACAAATGTGATTGGCAGGTTTAAGCCTTGGATTGCTTCTATGTTGTGAGTATTACACTTCTTCTTCTTTTTTCTCCGCCTACAGTAAATCTGGCATGTGCATAGGACTTTGTTTGATTCATTTACATTATTTTTTTCTCATTTCCATTG
>BSBK01000906.1:267500-288339 GCA_027943335.1 Chamaecyparis obtusa | reverse complement strand
TATGTATGTATATGTATATATATATATATATGTATGTATATATATATATATGTATATATGTATATATGTGTGTGTGTGTGTGTATATATATATATATATGTATATATATATGTGTGTGTGTGTGTGTGTGTGTATAGATACATAGATATATAGATATATATATAACAATGTCCAATATATTTTGATTTATCTTTTGAAGTAGAGGAGAAAAACAAACTCATGTATTGATTGAAAAAGAAACAAATAGAGGGCTAAAATGAAGTGATACTTTAAAAAATATTATTCAATATCATAATAGATTCTTTTATTTAAATAATTCTATTAGTTGATTACTCATATAATATTTAGAAGTATGCATGACTTATTTTATTTAAATTTATACTATTACTATTGAGTAGAATTTGATGCAGGAGCATCCTGGGTGTAAGAGCAATGTTGCATCACCCAAAAATATTTTTTTTTTTTTTTTTTTGAATTCAATAAGGGCTATCTTGTGCAGAGCTGCTATTTATGGAAAGTTACTATTTTTGGTAATTTTCATATGTGCTCAGAATGATCTGATTTCTTTCTTGGAGGTTCATTTTGGTCATATAAGTCTGCCAGTAAAGTTTCATTGCCAGATCAAGTGTATATTGGAAGATATTGAAGATTTTCGGTATTGGTAGCAGGGGACAGAAACTTTGAACTCAGTTTTGAAGGCTTTAGAGGCCCCGGATGAGGTCAAATTTTGGGCTGAATGAAGCTTGCTTGATTCAGGTGTTGTAGAGCTCCTCGCGCCCTTTCCGAAATAGGGTTACAATAGTCAATCGGGTCAACTGGTGATGACTTGTGGTCTTCGGAAGTTGGGTCACCTGAAATGGCAGAAAATAATTTTTCTTCAAAATTTCTGTTCGGGTTTCAAAATTTATTTTGAGCCGACTATGATGTAATGAAATGTAAAATAAAAATAATTCTAAGTTTGGTCGGCCTTATTGGCTAAAATTCTGGAACCTTCCCAGGCGGTGGAAAATTGCCTATATAAGGAAGGCTATATTATTGTCTTAGGCAGTTCAGAATAGTTCTTGGTAGTAGATCTGGGTATTGATTCGAGGCTTTGTCCTACAGAATATTGTAAGGGAATGCCCATGTGGCTTTGCATATTGTAATTCTGAAAGTTTGTAATTCCATATTTGTGGAGATAATAAGAAGCCAATTTTCTGTTCTTGCATATTGTTGTTGTTTCTCTATTTCTGTTATGTGTTTGTGGTATTAAGGGGAGCACCCTCCATCAAGTGGTATCAGAGCAGGAGTTCTTGAGTGTGTAAACAGATCGCTGACTGTGAGGTAGTTTGCATCAGGACCGTGGCTAGGGTTTCAGCGCGCATCGCAAAAATACCTCCACGAAGGGAACGTGGCGGAAGAGCTGGTGTTATAACACCTGACGTTAGAGAGCTGCAGAGACAAGTGCGAGCATTGCAAGAAGAGATTCACAGAGGAATGAATCTTAATGTCGGAGCTGAAAGCGAGGATGAAGCTGAAGAAGAATATCAAGAAGGAGAAGTTGAAATTGTGAACTAGGAGGAAGAAAGACTTTTTCGGGCGATTTCCAAGATTGGGAAAAGACCTAAGATTGAGGTTCCTACATTTTCTGGAAATCTTAACCCAGAGGAATTGATCGACTGGATCAATGAGTGTGAAGAATATTTTGAGTATGAAGATGTTGAGGATCCTGATAGGGTCAAATTTGCGAAGGCCAAACTGAAAGGTCATGCGAAGATATGGTGGCAAGAGATTCAGTTGGAGCGAAATAGAAGGGGAAAGGAGAAAATCACGAGATGGGATCCGTGAGAGTCTAAGTCCCTGTGCTGTACCAGCAGTATTAGCACCAAAGAAGAATGGAGAATGGAGGATGTGTACAGATTCTAGGGCAATAAACAAGATCACAGTCAAGTACAGGTTTCCATTGCCACGAATGGATGATATTATGGACTGTTTGAGTGGAGCTGTGTATTTCTCAAAGATAGATCTGAAGAGTGGATATCATCAGATTCGGATCAGAGAAGGAGATGAATGGAAGACTGCCTTCAAGACAAAGGAAGGACTGTATGAGTTGTTAGTCATGCCTTTTGGGCTAACCAACGCACCGAGCACTTTCATGCGGCTCATGAACGAGGTTCTGAAAGAATTTCTGGGTAAGTTTGTCATTGTTTACCTAGATGATATTCTGATTTTTAGTAAGACATTGGAGGAGCATATGATGCATATTCGTATGGTATTTGAGAAGCCGAGAGAAGAGAAATTGTTGATTAATTTGATGAAGTGCAGTTTTGTGAAGAAAGAGTTGGTGTATTTGGAGTTTGTAGTTTCAGGAGAAGGTCTAAAAATGGACCCAGAGAAGGTACATGCTATCCTTGAATGACCTACTCCAAGGAATGCTACTGAAAGTTATACATTTGTTTTGAAACACAGGAGTGGAAAGTCTAATAGGGTTACAGATGCTCTTAGCAGAAGGCAACTACTGCTGACAGAAATGCAGATTGAAGTGGTTGGGTTCAAGGAGCTCAAGAATTTGTATCCCGAGGATCCTGATTTTGGTGAAGCTTGGAAAGCTTGTAAAGAACCTGTTACTCTAAACAGGATGAAATAGTTGGATTTCATCATCCAGGATGATATGCTATTCAGAGGGAGTCAGTTGTGCATTCCACGAAGTTCTATGAGGAAGAATCTCATCAAGGAGAAGCATAGTGGAGGATTGCTGGACACTTTGGTCGTGATAAAACCCTTGCTTTGGTTGGTGAGAATTATTATTGGCCACAATTGTAGCAAGATGTGAAGAAGTTTGTATAGAGTTGCAGAGTATGTCAGATGGCGAAAGGAGTGAAGCAGAATACAGGGTTGTATCAGCCATTACCTATACCAGAGAAGCCTTGGGAGGATATTAGCATGGACTTTGTTCTTGGTTTACCGAGGACTCAGCGGGGACATGATTCAATTTTTGTGGTGGTTGATAGATTTTCAAAGATGGCACATTTCATTCCCTGCAAGAGGGACTACTGATGCTGTTCATGTAGCAGAATTGTTTTTCAGAGAGGTAGTGAGACTACATGGTTTGCCAACGACTATAGTTTCAGATCGGACGGGAAGTTTGTTGGATATTTCTGGCGTACATTGTGGAAGAAGCTGAAGACAGATTTGAAGTTCAGTTCATCACATCATCCACAGACTGATGGACAGAAAGAGGTAGTGAATAGAATTTTGAAAATTTGCTGAGATGTTTGGTTGGAGATAAGCCAACAGGATGGGATTTGATTTTACCACAGGCGGAATTTGCATACAATAATTCTGTCAACAGGAGCACTGGTAAATCACCATTCCAGATTGTATTTGGAAGTAGTCCGAGAAATGCATCTGAATTAAGGAAGATAGATAAAGGAGAAATAAGTAGTGTTGAAGCTGAGGATTTTGCAGAACACTTGAAGAACATCCATGGGGAGGTGAGGAAGCATATTACCAAGATGAACGCACAGTATAAGGCTAAGGTAGATGAGAAAAGGAGGTATAAGGAATTTCAGGTTGGAGATGAAGTCATGGTTCATTTGCGAAAAGAGCGGTTTCCAGTTGGTACATATAACAAGCTGAAAATGAAGAAGTTTGGACCATGTAAGATACTGAAGAAACATGATTCAGGAAATGCATATGAGGTAGAATTGCCTACTGAGATAAATATTTCACCAGTGTTTAACATTTTAGATTTGACAGATTATCATGAAGGAGGTGTTGAAGATGAGATCACAGCAGCACAGTGGAGTATTCCAGCAACTAGTTCAGACACTAAGGAGATCGAAGATATGCTGGACAGTCGTGTTGGCAGAAGCACAAGGAACATGACATATGAAGAATATCTGGTCAAGTGGAAAGGATGACCTATTGAAGATTCATCATGGCTAACAAGGGTGGAGGTTAACCGTCTTGGTTTTCCTCTGCACACCTGAGTCGTGACAGGGTCACTTCTCAAATTACCCTGGGTGTCTGATGCAGGAGCATCCTAGGTGTAAGAGCAATCTTGCATCACCCAAAAACATTTCTATTTTTTTTTTTTTGAATTCAATAAGGGCTATCTTGTGCAGAGCTGCTATTTATGGAAAGTTACTATTTTTGGTAATTTTTGTATGTGCTCAGAATGATCTGATTTATTTCTTGGAGGTTCATTTTGGTCATATAAGTCTGCCAGTAAAGTTTCATTGCCAGATCAAGTGTATATTGGAAGATATTGAAGATTTTCGGTATTGGCAGCAGGGGACAAAAACTTTGAACTCAGTTTTGAAGGCTTTAGAGGCCCCGGATGAGGTCGAATTTTGGGCTGAATAAAGCTTGCTTGATTCAGGCGTTGTAGAGCTCCTCGCGCCCTTTCCGAAATAGGGTTACAATAGTCAATCGGGTCAACTAGTGATGACTTGTGGTCTTCGGAAGTTGGGTCACCTGAAATGGCGGAAAATGATTTTTCTTCAAAATTTCTATTCGGGTTTCAAAATTTATTTTGAGCTGACTATGATGTAATGAAATGTAAAATAAAAATAATTCTAAGTTTGGTCGGCCTTATTGGCTAAAATTCTGGAACCTTCCCAGGCAGTGGAAAATTGCCTATATAAGGAAGGTTGTATTATTGTCTTAGGCAGTTCAGAATAGTTCTGGGTAGTAGATCTAGGTATTGATTCGAGGCTTTGTCCTACAGAATATTGTAAGGGAATGCCCATGTGGCTTTGCATATTGTAATTCTGAAAGTTTGTAATTCCACATTTGTGGAGATAATAAGAAGCCAATTTTCTATTCTTGCATATTGTTGTTGTTTCTCTATTTCTGTTATGTGTTTGTGGTATTAAGGGGAGCACCCTCCATCAAGTGGTATCAGAGCAGGAGTTCTTGAGTGTGTAAATAGATCGCCGACTGTGAGGTAGTTTGCATTAGGACCGTGGCTAAGGTTTCAGTGCGCATCACGAAAATGCCTCCACGAAGGGAACGTGGCGGAAGAGCTGGTGTTGTAACACCTGAGGTTAGAGAGCTGCAGAGACAACTGCGAGCATTGCAAGAAGAGATTCGCAGAGGAATGAATCTTAATGTCAGAGACGAAAGCGAGGATGAAGCTGAACAAGAATATCAAGAAGGAGAAGTTGAAATTGTGAACCAGGAGGAAGAAAGACTTTTTCGGGCGATTTCCAAGATTGGGAAAAGACCTAAGATTGAGGTTCCTACATTTTCTGGAAATCTTAACCCAGAGGAATTGATCGACTGGATCAATGAGTGTGAAGAATATTTTGAGTATGAAGATGTTGAGGATCCTGATAGGGTCAAATTTGCGAAGGCCAGACTGAAAGGTCATGCGAAGATATGGTGGCAAGAGATTCAGTTGGAGCGAAATAGAAGGGGAAAGGAGAAAACCACGAGATGGGATCGGATGGTGGATAAATTGAAGCGACAGTTCATTCCTGTTGATTATGAGCTTGACCTACTGAAGAAAATGCAGAGTTTGAAGCAAGCGGGAAGATCTGTTCAGGAGTATATACAGAGGAGTTCTATCGACTTCTCATCAGAACAGGCCATGCAGAAGCTGATAAGGAGAAAGTTGCCCGATACCTTAATGGGTTAAGGCCAAGCATTCAGGAGGAGCTGAATCTGGTTCGAATGAACAGTATTGAAGAGGCATACCAGTTTGCCCTAAAAGTAGAGGAAAAGGTGAACAAGAAGTTTGAGAGCAGACAAAATGGAAGAGGTTGCGGTGGACGATCTGGTGGACGGTCATATGGTGGCCGAAATGAAGATCCGAAAAAGAAGGATGAGGCCTAGTAGCAGTCAGAATCAGTGAGGAAATAATTCCAATCGCTTCCAGGATCAGAATAATAGAGATCAAAGAGGAAGAGGAAGAGGACAAGGATCTGGAAGAGGTGGCTTCCGTGGAACATGTTTTCACTGTGGAGAAGAAGGTCATAGGGCATTTGAATGTCCTCAGCGCCAAGGTAGAACAGACAGGAGAAATGAAGGCCAGACCAGAATTGCACATGTAGATGAAGATGCCAGATCATCAAATTCTGAAGATGCTGAAAGAGGAGAAACATTGATTAACAGAAGAGTCCTGTTGAGTGGCGAGAATGAACCTGAGCAAAGGAGGAGCTTGTTTCGCACCAGGTGCAAGTCTGAAGGTAAATGTTGTGATGTGATTATCGATAGTGGAAGCACTGACAATTTGGTGTCAGAAGAGATGGTGACAAAGTTGAAGCTCAAGAGACAGAAACACCCACATCCATATCGGATTGCCTGGGTATAGGATGACCACAAGGTCATGGTCAATGAACAATGCCTGGTGAAGTTCAAGATTGGCGGATACCAAGATGAGGTATTGTGTGATATCATATCTATGGATGCATGTCATATGTTGTTGGGTAGACCATGGCAGTTTGATAGATGTGTTGTACATGATGGCCGTGCGAATACCTATTCCTTGACAAAGGATGGAGTGCGACATAAGCTAAAACCATTGAAGGAGACTGAAGAAAAGGTATGTGGTAATGCAAGGATAACTTTGTTGATGGAAGAAATTTCCTAGATGGTATGAGGCTATGAGCATGTATGTTTTGCTTTAATTCCAAAAGCTGGTAAAGAGGAAGTAGAAGATGTTCCTGTAGAAGTTGCAGATTTGTTGAATGAGTTTCATGATATTGTATCCGATAACATGCCTGATGGATTACCACCAGTCAGGAAGATCAGTCATCAGATGGACTTGATCCCAAGAGCGAGTTTGCCGAATAAGGCAACACACAGAATGACACCTGCAGAAAGTGAGGAGTTGAACAGACAAGTACATGAACTGTTACAGAAAGGATTGATCCGTGAGAGTCTAAGTCCCTGTGCTGTACCAGCAGTATTAGCACCAAAGAAGAATGGAGAATGGAGGATGTGTACAGATTCTAGGGCAATAAACAAGATCACAGTCAAGTACAGGTTTCCATTGCCACGAATGGATGATATTATGGACTGTTTGAGTGGAGCTGTGTATTTTTCAAAGATAGATTTGAAGAGTGGATATCATCAGATTCGGATCAGAGAAGGAGATGAATGGAAGACTGCCTTCAAGACAAAGGAAGGACTATATGAGTGGTTAGTCATGCCTTTTGGGCTAACCAATGCACCGAGCACTTTCATGCGGCTCATGAACGAGGTTCTGAAAGAATTTCTGGGTAAGTTTGTCATTGTTTACCTAGATGATATTCTGATTTTTAGTAAGACATTGGAGGAGCATATGATGCATATTCGTATGGTATTTGAGAAGCCGAGAGAAGAGAAATTGTTGATTAATTTGAAGAAGTGCAGTTTTGTGAAGAAAGAGTTGGTGTATTTGGGGTTTGTAGTTTCAGGAGAAGGTCTAAAAATGGACCCAGAGAAGGTACAGGCTATCCTTGAATGGCCTACTCCAAGGAATGCTATTGAGAGTTATACATTTGTTTTGAAACATACGAGTGGAAAGTCTAATAGGGTTGCAGATGCTCTTAGCAGAAGGCAACTACTGCTGACAGAAATGCAGATTGAAGTGGTTGGGTTCAAGGAGTTCAAGAATTTGTATCCAGAGGATCCTGATTTTGGTGAAGCTTGGAAAGCTTGTAAAGAACTTGTTACTCTAGACAGGATGAAATGGTTGGATTTCATCATCCAGGATGATATGATATTCAGAGGGAGTCAGTTGTGCATTCCACGAAGTTCTATGAGGGAGAATCTCATCAAGGAGAAGCATAGTGGAGGATTGGCTGGACACTTTGGTCGTGATAAAACCTTTGATTTGGTTGGTGACAATTATTATTGGCCACAATTGCAGCAAGATGTGAAGAAGTTTGTACAGAGTTGCAGAGTATGTCAGATGGCGAAAGGAGTGAAGCAGAATACAGGGTTGTATCAGCCATTACCTATACCAGAGAAGCCTTGGAAGGATATTAGCATGGACTTTGTTCTTGGTTTACCGAGGACTCAGCGGGGACATGATTCAATTTTTGTGGTGGTTGATAGATTTTCAAAGATGGCACATTTCATTCCCTGCAAGAGGACTACTGATGCTGTTCATGTAGCAGAATTGTTTTTCAGAGAGGTAGTGAGACTACATGGTTTGCCAACGACCATAATTTCAGATCGGACGCGAAGTTTGTTGGATATTTCTGGCGTACATTATGGAAGAAGCTGAAGATAGATTTGAAGTTCAGTTCATCACATCATCCACAGACTGATGGACAGACAGAGGTAGTGAATAGAAGTTTGGGAAATTTGCTGAGATGTTTGGTTGGAGATAAGCCAACAGGATGGGATTTGATTTTACCACAGGCAGAATTTGCATACAATAATTCTGTCAACAGGAGCACTGGTAAATCACCATTCCAGATTGTATTTGGAAGTAGTCCGAGAAATGCATCTGAATTAAGGAAGATAGATAAAGGAGAAATAAGTAGTGTTGAAGCTGAGGATTTTGCAGAACACTTGAAGAACATCCATGGGGAGGTGAGGAAGCATATTACCAAGATGAACACACAGTATAAGGCTGAGGCAGATGAGAATAGGAGGTATAAGGAATTTCAGGTTGGAGATGAAGTCATGGTTCATTTACGGAAGGAGCGATTTCCAGTTGGTACATATAACAAGCTGAAAATGAAGAAGTTTGGACCATGTAAGATACTGAAGAAACATGATTCAAGAAATGCATATGAGGTAGAATTGCCTACTGAGCTAAATATTTCACAAGTGTTTAACATTTCAGATTTGATAGATTATCATGAAGGAGGTGTTGAAGATGAGATCATAGCAGCACAGTGGAGTATTCCAACAACTAGTTCAGACACTAAGGAGATCGAAGATATACTGGACAGTCGTGTTGGCAGAAGCACAAGGAACAGGACATATGAAAAATATCTGGTCAAGTGGAAAGGAGGACCTATTGAAGATTCATCATGGCTAACAAGGGTGGAGGTTAACCGTCTTGATTTTCCTCTGCACACCTGAGTCGTGACAGGGTCACTTCTCAAATTACCCTGGGTGTCTGATGCAGGAGCATCCTGGGTGTAAGAGCAATCTTGCATCACCCAAAAATATTTCTATTTTTTTTTTTTTAATTTAATAAGGGCTATATTGTGCAGAGCTGCTATTTATGGAAAGTTACTATTTTTGGTAATTTTCGTATGTGCTCAGAATGATCTGATTTCTTTCTTGGAGGTTCATTTTGGTCATATAAGTCTGCCAGTAAAGTTTCATTGCCAGATCAAGTGTATATTGGAAGATATTGAAGATTTTCGGTATTGGCAACAGGGGACAGAAAATTTGAACTCAATTTTGAAGGCTTTAGAGGCCCCGGATGAGGTCGAATTTTCGGCTGAATGAAGCTTGCTTGATTTAGGTGTTTTAGAGCTCCTCGCGCCCTTTCTGAAATGGGGTTACAATAGTCAATTGGGTCAACTGGTGATGACTTGTGGTCTTCGTAAGTTGGGTCACCTGAAATGGTAGAAAATGATTTTTCTTCAAAATTTCTGTTCGGGTTTCAAAATTTATTTTGAGCCGACTATGATGTAATGAAATGTAAAATAAAAATAATTCTAATTTTGGTCGGCCTTATTGGCTAAAATTCTGGAACCTTCCCAGGCGGTGGAAAATTGCCTATATAAGGAAGGCTGTATTATTGTCTTAGGCAGTTCAGAATAGTTCTGGGTAGTAGATCTGGGTATTGATTCGAGGCTTTGTCCTACAGAATATTGTAAGGGAATGCCCATGTGGCTTTGCATATTGTAATTCTGAAAGTTTGTAATTCCACATTTGTGGACATAATAAGAAGCCAATTTTCTATTCTTGCATATTGTTGTTGTTTCTCTATTTCTGTTATGTGTTTGTGGTATTAAGGGGAGCACCCTCCATCAAGTGGTATCAGAGTAGGAGTTCTTGAGTGTGTAAACAGATCGCCGACTGTGAGGCAGTTTGCATCAGGACCATGGCTAGGGTTTCAGCGCGCATCGTGAAAATGCCTCCATGAAAGGAACGTGGCCGAAGAGCTGGTGTTGTAACACCTGAGGTTAGAGAGCTGCAGAGACAAGTGCGAGCATTGCAAGAAGAGATTCACAGAGGAATGAATCTTAATGTCGGAGACGAAAGCGAGGATGAAGCTGAAGAAGAATATCAAGAAGGAGAAGTTGAAATTGTGAACCAGGAGGAAGAAAGACTTTTTCGGGCGATTTCCAAGATTGGGAAAAGACCTAAGATTGAGGTTCCTACATTTTCTGGAAATCTTAACCCAGAGGAATTGATCGACTGGATCAATGAGTGTGAAGAATATTTTGAGTATGAAGATGTTGAGGATCCTGATAGGGTCAAATTTGCGAACGCCAGACTGAAAAGTCATGCGAAGATATGGTGGCAAGAGATTCAGTTGGAGCGAAATAGAAGGGGAAAGGAGAAAATCACAAGATGGGATCGGATGGTGGATAAATTGAAGCGACAGTTCATTCCTGTTGATTATGAGCTTGACCTACTAAAGAAAATGCAGAGTTTGAAGCAAGCGGGAAGATCTGTTCAGGAGTATACAGAGGAGTTCTATCGACTTCTCATCAGAACAGGCCATGCAGAAGCTTATAAGGAGAAAGTTGCCCGATACCTTAATGGGTTAAGGCCAAGCATTCAGGAGGAGCTGAATCTGGTTCGAATGAACAGTATTGAAGAGGCATACCAGTTTGCCCTAAAAGTAGATGAAAAGCTGAACAAGAAATTTGAGAGCAGACAAAATGGAAGAGGTCACGGTGGACGATCTGGTGGACGGTCATATGGTGGCCGAAATGAAGATCCGAAAAAGAAGGATGAGGCCAAGTAGCAGTCAGAATCAGTGAGGAAATAATTTCAATCCCTTCCAGGATCAGAATAATAGAGATCAAAGAGGAAGAGGAAGAGGACAAGGATCTGGAAGAGGTGGCTTCCGTGGAACATGTTTTCACTGTGGAGAAGAAGGTCATAGGGCATTTGAATGTCCCTCAGCGCCAAGGTAGAACAGACAGGAGAAATGAAGGCCAGGCCAGAATTGCACATGTAGATGAAGATGCCAGATCATCAAATTCTGAAGATGCTGAAAGAGGAGAAACGTTGATTAACAGAAGAGTCCTGTTGAGTGGCGAGAATGAACCTGAGCAAAGGAGGAGCTTGTTTCGCACCAGATGCAAGTGTGAAGGTAAATGTTGTGATGTGATTATCGATAGTGGAAGCACTGACAATTTGGTGTCAGAAGAGATGGTGACAAAGTTGAAGCTCAAGAGATAGAAACACCCACATCCATATCGGATTGCCTGGGTACAGGATGACCACAAGGTCATGGTCAATGAACAATGCCTGGTGAAGTTTAAGATTGGCGGATACCAAGATGAGGTATTGTGTGATATCATATCTATGGATGCATGTCATATGTTGTTGGGTAGACCATGGCAGTTTGACAGATGTGCTGTACATGATGGCCATGCGAATACCTATTCCCTGACAAAGGATGGAGTGCGACATAAGCTAAAACCATTGAAGGAGACTGAAAAAAAGGTATGTGGTAATGCAATGATAACTTTTGTTGATGGAAGAAATTTCCTAGATGGTATGAGGTATGAGCATGTATGTTTTGCTTTAATTCTAAAAGCTGGTAAAGAGGAAGTAGAAGATGTTCCTGTAGAAGTTGCAGATTTCTTGAATGAGTTTCAAGATATTATATCCGATAACGTGCCTGATGGATTACCACCAGTCAATAAGATCAGTCATCAGATGGACTTGATCCCAGGAGCGAGTTTGCCGAATAAGGCAGCACACAGAATGACACCTGCAGAAAGTGAGGAGTTGAACAGACAAGTACATGAACTGTTACAGAAAGGATTGATCCGTGAGAGTCTAAGTCCCTGTGATGTACCAGCAGTATTAGCACCAAAAAAGAATGGAGAATGGAGGATGTGTACAGATTCTAGGGCAATAAACAAGATCACAGTCAAGTACAGGTTTCCATTGCCACGAATGGATGATATTATGGACTGTTTGAGTGGAGCTGTGTATTTCTCAAAGATAGATCTGAAGAGTGGATATCATCAGATTCGGATCAGAGAAGGAGATGAATGGAAGACTACCTTCAAGACAAAGGAAGGACTGTATGAGTGGTTAGTCATGCCTTTTGGGCTAACCAATGCACCGAGCACTTTTATGCGGCTCATGAACGAGGTTCTGAAAGAATTTCTGGGTAAGTTTGTCATTGTTTACCTAGATGATATTCTGATCTTTAGTAAGACATTGGAGGAGCATATGATGCATATTCGTATGGTATTTGAGAAGCCGAGAGAAGAGAAATTGTTGATTAATTTGAAGAAGTGCAGTTTTGTGAAGAAAGAGTTGGTGTATTTGGGGTTTGTAGTTTCAGGAGAAGGTCTAAAAATGGACCCAGAGAAGGTACAGGCTATCCTTGAATGGCCTACTCCAAGGAATGCTACTGAGAGTTATACATTTGTTTTGAAACACAAGAATGGAAAGTCTAATAGGGTTGCAGATGCTCTTAGCAGAAGGCAACTACTGCTAACAGAAATGTAGATTGAAGTGGTTGGGTTCAAGGAGCTCAAGAATTTGTATCCAGAGGATTCTGATTTTGGTGAAGCTTGGAAAGCTTGTAAAGAACCTGTTACTCTAGACAGGACGAAATGGTTGGATTTCATCATCCAGGATGATATGCTATTCAGAGGGAGTCAGTTGTGCATTCCACGAAGTTCTATGAGGGAGAATCTCATGAAGGAGAAGCATAATGGAGGATTGGCTGGACACTTTGGTCGTGATAAAACCCTTGCTTTGGTTGGTGAGAATTATTATTGGCCACAATTGCAGCAAGATGTGAAGAAGTTTGTACAGAGTTGCAGAGTATGTCAGATGGCGAAAGGAGTGAAGGAGAATATAGGGTTGTATCAGCCATTACCTATACCAGAGAAGCCTTGGGAGGATATTAGCATGGACTTTGTTCTTGGTTTACCGAGGACTCAGCGGGGACATGATTCAATTTTTGTGGTGGTTGATAGATTTTCAAAGATGGCACATTTCATTCCCTGCAAGAGGACTACTGATGCTGTTCATGTAGCAGAATTGTTTTTCAGAGAGGTAGTGAGACTACATGGTTTGCCAACGACCATAGTTTCAGATCGGGACGCGAAGTTTGTTAGTTATTTCTGGCGTACATTGTGGAAGAAGCTGAAGACAGATTTGAAGTTCAGTTCATCACATCATCCACAGACTGATGGACAGACAGAGGTAGTGAATAGAAGTTTGAGAAATTTGCTGAGATGTTTGGTTCGAGATAAGCCAACAGGATGGGATTTGATTTTACCACAGGCAGAATTTGCATACAATAATTCTGTCAACAGGAGCACTGGTAAATCACCATTCCAGATTGTATTTGGAAGTAGTCCGAGAAATGCATCTGAATTAAGGAAGATAGATAAAGGAGAAATAAGTAGTGTTGATGCTGAGGATTTTGCAGAACACTTGAAGAACATCCATGGGGAGGTGAGGAAGCATATTACCAAGATGAACGCACAGTATAAGGCTAAGGCAGATGAGAAAAGGAGGTATAAGGAATTTCAGGTTGGAGATGAAGTCATGGTTCATTTGCGAAAAGAGCGGTTTCCAGTTGGTACATATAACAAGCTGAAAATGAAGAAGTTTGGACCATGTAAGATACTGAAGAAACATGATTCAGGAAATGCATATGAGGTAGAATTGCCTACTGAGCTAAATATTTCACCAGTGTTTAACATTTCAGATTTGACAGATTATCATGAAGGAGGTGTTGAAGATGAGATCACAGCAGCACAGTGGAGTATTCCAGCAACTAGTTCAGACACTAAGGAGATCGAAGATATACTGGACAGTCGTGTTGGCAGAAGCACAAGGAACAGGACATATGAAGAATATCTGGTCAAGTGGAAAGGACGACCTATTGAAGATTCATCATGGCTAACAAGGGTGGAGGTTAACCGTCTTGGTTTTCCTCTGCACACCTGAGTCGTGACAGGGTCACTTCTCAAATTACCCTAGGTGTCTGATGCAGGAGCATCCTGGGTGTAAGAGCAATCTTGCATCACCCAAAAACATTTCTTTTTTTTTTTTTTGAATTCAATAAGGGCTATCTTGTGCAGAGCTGCTATTTATGGAAAGTTACTATTTTTGGTAATTTTTGTATGTGCTCAGAATGATCTGATTTCTTTCTTGGAGGTTCATTTTGGTCATATAAGTCTGCCAGTAAAGTTTCATTGCCAGATCAAGTGGATATTGGAAGATATTGAAGATTTTCGGTATTGGCAGCAGGGGACAGAAACTTTGAACTCAGTTTTGAAGGCTTTAGAGGGCCCGGATGAGGTCGAATTTTGGGATGAATGAAGTTTGTTTGATTTAGGCGTTGTAGAGCTCCTCGCGCCCTTTCCGAAATGGGGTTACAATAGTCAATCGGGTCAACTGGTGATGACTTGTGGTCTTCGGAAGTTGGGTCACCTGAAATGGCGAAAAATGATTTTTCTTCAAAATTTCTGTTGTGGTCTTCGGAAGTTGGGTCACCCCTTGTTGCTTGTAGTGAAGGATGACACCATTTTTTATGAGTATCTGACGATTAACGGGAAAGAGGCAGAATTGAATAAGGTTTTACCCCCCTCTCTATTTTTATTTTAAATTTTATAGTGTTTGTGAGAAAAACCGCACGTTGGGGAAAAAATTAATATTTTTCATAGATATTTGTCTGAACAAATAATCGTATCATTTCTTGATTATTTGATAGAGGAAAAAAATATTGTTTGTTTTTCACCAGGGCTTTTTTCCTCACCATAATTTACCCTTGTCTGATGACTACGTTTGTTTTTTCTACAAAAATATAAAATATTCTATACACAGATGTGTAACTGAAGCTTAACTTTGAGTCTCTTGTTTTCCTTTCTAATATCTATTTGTCCATCTCCTAATTTCCCCTATTACCATGAAACCTTGATAACTAAAAGCTCTTTATGGTAAATTCTTTTAAGTGAGGTTTTATTACAAATGGTGTAATATACAATGGATAGACAAAACATGGAAGTATTGATGAAAAAAATGTGGCCTTGGGTGGCTGCAAGAAGTTGAGTCCCACTTTTGGGCAAAAGGTGGAAGTGTTTTCCCTTTTTTTCAATTTTTTTGTCAATTAATGTCTAAATTTGAGACACTTAGAGATTGAATCTCAAAAAAACTTAGTAATAGAAAATGTAGTTCTCAGAGTCTACTTTTCAAATATGTAATTTATTTAAATACCCGCATGGTATAAATTTCTTTTTAGTAGGAATGTTTAAAAACCATGTTTTCAAAATACCTGTTTTAGGACCATACCATAGCCGTGTACGAACACCATATTTTGACTTAAATAAATGAATTTTTGCAAATCCTTCTGGGGAAATATACCTAAGACACCAAATATTGGTCAGCATATTTTTGCTTAATTTTTTATTGAATATATTTTTTTTATTAATTTTTAATTGACTATAAAATACGTTTTCAAAACCTCTCATGTACAGACACCATAATTTGTTGAGAATTTTATATTTTTTCAAAATTCTTTTTTTTATCTTCAAAAGAATTGTATCTAGATTGGTCTCATATAATTTATTTTCCAAAAAATCTAAAAATAAAAAAGTTATTAACGTTTTAGTGAACCTCGCTATTTTATGTTTAGGTACCACTTTTAACTAATAAATAATGCAAAAATAGTAAAAATAATCACATCACTATGAAATTTACATTTTTGAAATCACGATAGTGAGAACTCTAATGGGTTTTTTTTCGTAAAATGATATGATTAGGAAGGCCCTCAAAAAATTATGGCAAGGCAGAAATTTGGCATTCCAGTGCCTTAACCAAATTTTTGGAGGTCAAGGCATAGGCTTGTTTCTACCAAGCCTAAACCAAACCAACTTTGGAATGAAATTTGAGGCGGATGTGTGCTTCCCGCTCATGTCTTAAGAAACGGGTGCCCATTTTTTAAAAAAAACAATCAAAGTGTTAAAATGCATTTTTAATTCTAAAAAAAATAAAAATAAAGAAATTTAGAAATGGGCACCCATTTTTTGAATTAAAAAATGGGCACTCATTTTGAAAAAAAAAATGGGCACCCATTTTGTTTTGAATTTAGGATCGAGTGCCCGAACCTAAAACGTGCACCTATTTTTTGAAAATGGGTGCCCGTTTCGAGCGACATCTCTCATTTCTACAAGACTTCCACAGAATTGTACCCCAACTCCAAACTCTTACCCCCTTATGATTTAGTAATGATGGCAGGATAAAAGGACTTGTTGAAAAGCTTCAGAGACTTTCAAAAAATACAAGTAGTGGGTGTAAAACCAGACTCAACATCCTTTTCCATCATCCATCAAATCATAATGAAGAAGGATTTATGTCAAGAATTATGGTTAGAAATGCTTAGGTAGACATGTATGAAAATGTTGAAGTACATAAATAAGACACACAAACTATGGGACAAAAAGCCTCTGCAAAATGTGGAACCATGAACAAGGCATGCAAACTGGAAGTATGAACAAGGAATGTGAACTGTTGGATATAAAGCCTTTGCAAAATGTGAGATCGATGAAAAAGGCACATGATCCATCGAAGGATAGACACACCATGATAGTAATGCTGAAAAAATTGTGGCCTCATGGTTTAGCAATGATTATAGGATATGCACAACAAAGGGCTTGTTGAAAATCCTTAGAGAATTTTGCACAAATACAATTGATAGGTGTAAAGCCAGATTAAACAACCTTTGCCAGCATCCATCAAAGCATAATGAAGATGGATTTATGTCAATCATTATGGTTGGAAATGCTCAAGTAAACATGTATGAAAATGTCGAAATATAAATAAGGCACGTGAAATGTGTGACAAAAAGCCTCTACAAAATGTGGAACCATGAAAAGGCATGTGAACTATTTGATAGAAAGCCTTTGCAAAATGTGAAAGCATGAACAAGGCATGTGAACTGTTGGATAGAAATCCTTTGTAAAATGTGAGAACAATGAACAAGGCACATGATCCACATAAAATGTAACAAGTCATTTTTTATTCATTTTGATATTGTTATACTTATATATTCCCTATTGGCTAACCCTTGCACCTGTTTTGGTGCAAGTGCTAGTAATTTAAAATAAAAATAAAAGTCAACTATTAATGGTGGGGGAAGTGGATGGTCCCAAACATAGATTTTATAAGCATGCATGTAGGATAGGGTGGTATTGGGCTCCACCCTGAGTGGGCTACCCAAATCCTTCCCACATTGGAGAGGGGTTTTATTAATTTTATTTATTTAAATATTTATTATTATTATTAATTATTATTTTAATGTTTTTAACATAGGGCTTGTACATTGGAAAAAAGTTGGGGGTGGGGCCATCCACTTCCTGACCATTAATAGTAAACTTTTATTTTTATTTTAAATTAATATTTAGTTTATTAATTTATAATTTTAGATTGTGATTAACAAATTTATTTGGTCGAATTAATTGATAATTTAAATTATTTTATATTACATTTAAATTAAATTTATAATTTAATTTAAACTTGGATTAAATTTAAATTATTTATGTTGATATTAATTTAAATTGAATTTATAATTTAATTTAAGGTTTTAAAATAAGTAGTAGCAAGAGGGTGCTGGCCCATGGTAAAAAGGATAGCTAACTAAGAAGAATTAACGGTAAATTAATCCAACCTTAGAAAGAAGCACTAGTAGAGCACAAATACCATCTACCTCTATCAAAAAGAAAAATGCAAAAACCAAACTAACACAACTGCTTGGTTTCAAAAATTCATGAGATAGTTTTAAGATAATCCAACATAAAAAGTAACTTATGCCACACAGGGCTAATAAAAATAATTAAAGTTTTAAAGTTAATACTATAGTTAAAAAAAAACTAGCCCAACAATTGGGCTTGGATTCAGCCACATCACCATTCGCAGTCCCACCCCAGTCCAGCCACAGAGTCATTTTCCATCCCATAAGCACTCTGAAAGCAATACTTCAGCCCACTCTTCATTCAAGAACTTGAAGAGCTCACGATTTCCTTCCACAGACTTCTTCCACTCTAAGGCCTTCTCATTGAAAAGATAGAGAGTGGTAGCTGAAGCATGCATGACCTTAAGGGAAAACTTCCTAACATCAGCCAGTCTCCTATTGGTGTTGTCCAAGTCCTGGATAAGTTTGGCCACCGTATTCTCTAGGGAAGCAATTTGGTATTTGATTCTTCCCACCAATCCGCCTCCTGTGGTGTCTTTTCCAGCACTGGGTTCCTTGTCCACCTTAGCCTCCTTAGTCATGGTGGTTTCAATTTTATTTTTACCCTCCACCTAGTTAGAGCCATTTTATGACTCCTCCCTATTGGGAGAACCCACTAAGGCATCCTCCTGATTCATCAACTTTTTAATAGCTCTTTTTCTTTTCTCTTTAGCTATACGGGAAGAGCGGTGAGAAGAGTTGGCTTGGGGGTCAGTATTCATCGGGCAATCTAGATTAATGATGATGTTTTTATGCTTCTTAGGGGGAGGCTAAGAGGAATCTTCAGGGGTAAGGTTGTTCTTTGAGCCAGCCAGTGAAATAGGAGTAGGTTGGGTCTCATAGGATTTAGGGCCAGTGGCAGGGGTGGAGAAACCCTTAGACCCTAAGGGCATGGGGAAGCCCTGATTGAGGGAGACCAAGGGCAACAGAGGCTGCTGGGCAGTTTGGTTGACTTCCACAATGGGAGGAGGGTAGAGGGCATGATGGAAATTATACAGTCTAAGGATTAAACCCTGGTGGAGGTAAACAATTTTTTTGCCCCAACAAGATAGCCTCATTAACATCATTAACAATATACTTCAGGGAGTGTAATAGGTAAAATGGTAAAGATATCAACATTTATGCCTAAAATGGTTTAAGAAGGGAAGATGGTAGTTATAGAAAGTACAGTAGTGACCCTCCAGAGTGAAATACTTGATGACCAGTTTGCACATTTTCAGCCAGAATTCTAGAAGGTCAAAAATGTTGTAGCCCCCATTCTTAGACACTGGGCTTTCCTTGTTCTTAAAAAATTGAACAAAGTCAGTTTTAGCTTGGGATTTAGAGGTTTTTTTCAATTTTCTTTTTGTAGTTGACATCCCAATAGCTTTTTTTATGACCTCCTCATTGATCTCAAACGTAATCCCATTGATGGTCACCCTTTGTGTGATGCCCTTATCCGCTTCTAGCCTGGTTTTTTATTCTGCAGCTTCATATAGTTCTTTTTGTGTGAATTCATGTCTTGGTTCAGATTTGTTTATGTCCAGACTCTTTTGGTTGTGATTTGGATTATGGCTTTGTCTAGTTTTTGATCTATATCTTTGACAGTGTATGGATATTTAACTTGTCAGGTGGTTATTAATCTTTTATTAGATTATGGTGTTGGATTTATTTGCTGAAATAAAGACAGTTGCAGGTTCTAAATTTTCTGAGCTATCAGTTTTCTCTGATTACTTTTAGGTATTTGGGAATTTGTGTTGTTATAGAAGATGATTGTTTATAATTTTAAACAAACTCATTTCTTAAATAGGAAGAGGAATTTCTATGCTTCTATTAAAGATTTGATTAATGTAATTTTTGATGTTATGTTAGTCTGTATTTGTTAAGGAAAAATATTATTATTATATGGTTAATGTTAGTTGTTAAAATGATTTTATTATGTTGATGTTAATTGTTAAATGGAATTGAAATTTAAAAGGATATAAGTTAGTAAAATGTTAGAATGAATTAGTAGTAAGTTACGTGTAAAAGTTAGAAGGGGTGTTAGTAATATCCTAACATTCTATGTATTTTGGTAAGACATGCTAAGGTTAGTAATTTGTCTAACCTAGGCTTTGGGCTTTGAAATACTTCCTATGATTTTCGTGACCTGTGATCTAATATGGCTATGACATATTAATCTCACTTTATTAAGATATTTGTTTTGCTTAGTTTCGTATGTGCATTAGGATTTGATTGTTTTATCCATGTGCAATTTAATTCTGAGCATGTGTATTTGGGAGTTCTTGGTAAGTACTTGTACAGCAGTGACAACTGTTGATATTTTGAATGGAAGTGGCAGTAAAAGATAAGTTTGAAGTAAATGCAGCTACGACACACATACTGGAATTGAATTACTCTAGTTTGTTGTCATTCATTTGCATTGGCAAGGGTTTTTTGTTATGAGGTAATGTGTTTGATACCTGGAAAGGTTTCAAAAATGGGGTTGTTCTGTTCAGCTTGGAGGGAAAAATGGTTGTATACCTGTACATTATTAATGGGATTCTCCATTATGCATATCATGGTTCTGTTTCTATTCTTTGAGCTTATTATTTGGAAGCACTATTCAGTTTTTATGCTTGTGAACCGAGCTCTGTCATGGTGTGCTTTGTTTGATTGCTTAGTTGTTGGACATTTTCACAGTGGGTTTAGCTTTGCTGCTGAGCAAAGGGCTTGGATTTGGTGTAGCTCACCAGTTGGGAGTGAGATCTTTGGTTTCAACTTACGGGTTTTAGAACACCCCCACTCTGTAATAAAGGCAGGGGCATTCTCTAACTCAATCTCTTATCTTGTTTATGAATCTTGATTATTGAAGTTCGTGGAATACAGTTTCTATTCATATCATGCATAGTGTTAGGAATGTTTCATGTGTTACTGTGGAAATATCTTTTGAAATGTTTGGGTTTTTTAGCATTGGAGTGTTTTTGTTCACTATTAGAAATTGGGGAATTCGGTAGTGTGTTTTTTGTTCAGTTAATTAGTAGTATTGTTTTA
>BSBK01000906.1:192500-265000 GCA_027943335.1 Chamaecyparis obtusa | reverse complement strand
ACTATGGTTTAGCTATTATTAGTAGTATGAAGTGTTTTGAGATAATGCAAGTGTGATCCTTAGTATGGGAAACTGACTTTTGTCTGGAGCCTTAAGGTTGAAAGAATATCTGTCAGTTATTTTACTAGTGATAATTTAATAATTCATGGGCTATGGGTTTCATTTAAAAACATAAAATATGATGCCCTGATTACTTTCACATGTTGGTGAAGTAAGGGTATGGATTTACCTTATTTGCTTGTAAAGAATAAGGTTGGCATAATGAATTCTTTGAGTTTCCTATATGGTTACTGATCATTGATTTTTATGTAGATACCCAAAGCTAGTGGATCATCACCTTGTCATTTTCTTTGCGAGTTTATTTCTGTTGAGAATGAAATGAAGTACTTGTTATTTCTGTATAATAGAAATGAAATGCTTCCTGTCAATAATGAAATATGTTTGTTTTTATATGTATGGTTCAGTTTATTTTGTTAAAGATTCTAACCTGTATGATGCAGATGCTTTGGAGGTATTCCATCATCTTAGTCTTTTTACTAAGCCCTGTTTGTTTGTCGTTGTTTTCTATTTTGGTGTTTTCAGGATTCTAGATGAGGAAAATAATGTTTTGGGGGGAATGGTTAGCTGCTGTAAAGATTTACGGGAAACATATTATTACTTGGTTACTTGTTATCAGAGTAGTGCTTAGGATAGATAAGGGCAATTAGAAACAATCTGGAATTCTTAGAATATATGATTAAATGTTGAGTATATTGTTATACTCTCATGTATTCAATTACCCTTGGATAATAAATAACTGATTAAGTCAGTTGAGTTGTAATTCAGTGCTAATTTGTATCTTGTTAAATAAAATTAAAAAAATTGTTCTTTTCTGGTTATTTCATTGGATTTACTTTTGGTTGTCATTTATTTAGATTATTCTTATGTGGTGTTACATTGGTATCATAGCCATAGTTTGAACACTAGGGGCTCAAGGTTTAGAAAAGGGGTTTATGTCTTTTTGCTTCCGTTAATGATTTTATTCTCTTTTATTATTTAGGTCTTAAGCATGCCTCCTATCACAAGAGGTGCCCATGGGTGTGGAGACCCAGTTGATGCCGGTGTTGGTAGAGGTAGGGGCAGACATCCAAGACATGGTCGTGGAAGAGGGAAAGATCACCAAGGAGGGCTTGGAGCTGATCAAGGTGATCAAGGAGAACCTCAAGCTGAAGTTCTCCAACGGATACTTGATAGACTTGATGATATTGAAGCAAGGAACAATGTTCCTGGTGGGGGAGCAAATGTTAATGTTGTTCAAGTTCCTAATGCAAACCCGGCTATAGCTGAGAATCTTGTCGCAAGGGCTTAGTTGAAGGACCTTTCTAAGTTCAAAGGACCTATTTGTTATGGAACTGAGGAAGGTACCGCTGCTGAAGCATGGCTGCTCAACATCAAAAGATGTTTTATACTCCATGATTATCAGAGTAATGTTAGAGTTTGCTGGACTGTCATGCAGCTCAGATCCTTTGCTTCCATATGGTGGAACATGGAACTTGAGTGTCTTAGAGTCAATATTTCCCAAGTTACCTGGGAATTGTTTATTGAAAGGTTCCGTGAGAGGTTCATGTCAGAATACTGGCAGCAGGCCAGATCTGAGGAATTTTTCAATATCTCTCAAGGTAATGCTACAGTGGATATATATGAGAGGAGATTCTTTGAGTTGAAGAAGTACTCCGGTTGGGCTAAACATGAAAAGCCATTAGTACAACATTTTATTAGGGGATTGAATCCAAAAATTGGAGAAGAAGTGTGTACTTTCAAGCCTAAAACCATGCAAGAAGCCTCGAATCAAGCTAAATTGACTGAGATGAAGTTAGGTTTCAGCAAAATTGCGATCAAGAGTGCAGCGAGTCCTCTTTCTCAGGGCAGTAGCAAGAACCAAAAATTTTCTCAAGGCAATTCAAGGGTAGCATCAAGTGGTTCTAGTGGCAAGTACATGAAGAGGAAGTTTGAAAAGTTCTCTAAGTCTAACAAGAGTTTCAAAGTACCTGAGCAGCCCAGATCCTTTTTGTCTTCTCAAAGTGGACAGCAGAGCAATGTATCTCCTCTAGCAAACTCAATGTAGCATAAGAGTATTAAGAGAGGGGTGGAATGTTACCACTGTGGATAGTTGGGTCATTTTTAGTGGAATTGTCCCCTTCATGGCAACAACCAAGGCAGATCTAAAGTAGCAGGTTCTGAGGCCACTGTAGGTGATTCTGGAAGGAACCACCAAATATTCGCTACCATGGATCAAAGGCAAGCTGATCATCAGAATACCGTAATAAAAACAAAAGGTAATTGCCAAGGTAAGAAAATTTCCATTTTGTTTGATTCCGGGGCCACCGACTCATTTATTTCTTCAAATTTGGTTAAACAATGTGGTATTCCTGTGAATAAAGCTGAGTTGGCATGGCAAGTTGAGGTGGCATCAGGATCTAAGGTGGAAACAGGGTTAGTGGTTGTAGATTGTAAGATTTGACTTAAGGCTTTTACTACTTCAGTTAGCCTTAGAGTTATTCCTTTGGGTTCGTATGATGTTATTTTAGGAATGGATTGGCTGGATCAGCATTGAGCTGTCATTGATTGCAGAGAAAAGATCATCAGATGTATTGATGATTTTGGAACAGCCAAGTTCATTTTGGGTGTGAGGAGACCCATTTCAGTTAGAACCATTTCTGCCAAACAACTCAAGAGGTGCTTACGTATGGGATGCAAACTGTTTGTTGTTTCTATCAATGATTTTGATGAACCAGTCTCTTCTAGTACCAATTTAGATCATCCAATTTTGAAGGAGTTTTTAGATATCTTTGTTACAGAGATTCCGGGAATCCCTCCTAAAAGAAAAATTAATTTCAGGATTGATCTTTTGCCTGGTATTGAGCCTATTTCTTATACTCCTTACCGTATGACCACTCAAGAGTTAGTAGAACTGAAGGTTCAACTTGAGGAATTATTGGAAAAATGGCTCATAAGACCTAGTGTCTTACCTTGGGGAGCACCTATAATCTTCGTCAAAAAGAAGGATGGTTCTTTAAGGTTGTGCATAGACCTTAGGCAGCTGAATAAAGTGACCATCAGGAATAGATATCCTTTGCCACGCATCGATGACTTGTTTGATCAAGTGAAGGGTGCTAAGGTGTTTTCCAAAATTGATCTCAAATTTGGATACCATCAACTAAGGATTCAAGAATCTGATATCCATAAGACATTTTTCATACCAGATACAGGCATTATGAATTTACAATAGTGCCTTTTGGACTAACAAATGCACCATCAATTTTCATGAGCATTATGCATGGTGTATTCAGAACTTTCCTTGACAAGTTTGTAGTGGTGTTTCTAGATGACATCCTTGTGTATTCAGACTCCTTTGAAGAGCATGAGCAGCATTTGAGACTAGTTTTTGAATGTCTCCGTAGGAACCAGCTTTTTGCCAATCTCGAGAAGTGTGAGTTTTTCAAAACTGAGATTTGCTATCTTGGTCATATCATCATAGGAGAGGGTATAGCTATGGATCTGGCCAAGATTAGGGCTATTCTTGAATGGCCAGTGCCTACCAATGTCTTAGAAGTGCGAAGCTTTATGGGATTAGCTAGCTACTATAGGAGATTTGTAGCTAATTTCTCTCAAATAGCTCATTCTATCACATCTCTTCAGAGAAAGGGAAAGCAATTCTTTTGGACAGAGGAGTGCGAAGCAACATTTTAGCATCTCAAGGAATGCTTAACTAGTGCACCAGTGCTAGCAGTACCTGATCCATCTAAGGCATTTGTTGTTTGTACAGATGCTTCATTGGATGGAATAGGAGCAGTGTTGATGCAAGATGGTAGAGTCATTGCTTATGAATCTAGGAAATTGAAGGATCATGAAGTCAACTATCCTACACATGATTTGGAGCTTGCAGCTATAATGCATACATTGACCAAATGGAGACATTTCTTACTGGGTCAACATTTTGAGTTGCATACAGATCATAGAAGTCTTCGGTATTTATTCACACAACCCAATCTTAATGCTCGTCAGTGCAAATGGATGGAGGTTTTGTGTGAATATGACTTTGAAGTGAAGTACATGCAGGGTAAGGAAAACAAAGTGGCTGATGCACTTAGCAGAAGATGTCATGAACTTTCTTCATTAACCCTCACAGTGGATCTTAAGGATAGAATACTTCAGAACTTGTCTTTGGATCCTTGGTTCTTGGATGTCAAAGTAACGATAGACAGTGGCAGTCTGTTAAAGGGTCATTTTGAGGGCTACTCTATCAGCACTAATGGACTCATGAGGTGCCGAGGTAGTGTTTGTGTGCTAGAGATTGGGGATCTCTGAGATATAGTTATGGTTGAAGCACATAAGGCACCTTATTCAGCACATCCTGGTGTGAAGAAGATGCATGCCGATCTCAGATAGTACTATTACTGGCCAAGCATGAAGAGGGATATTGCAGACTTTGTGGCTAGATGTTTGGAATGTCAGAGAGTGAAAGCGGAGCATCAACATCTAGCAGGTTTGTTGTAGTCTCACAGTGTACCAGAATGGAAATGGGATACTATATCCATTGACTTCATAGTGGGGTTACCACTTACATCCAGGCGCCATGATGCAATCATGGTTGTAGTTGATCAGTTAACTAAAGTTGCCCATTTCATTCCAGTAAGGTCTTCTTACAATGATACATATATAGCACGGATATACATGGAGCAAGTTTTCTGGTTGCATGGTATTCCTAAGAAGATCATATCTGATAGGGATTCAATCTTTACATCTTCGCTTTGGAGATCTATGCAACAAGAATTAGGTACTCAGCTGAATTTCAGTTCAGCATATCATCCTGAGACTGACGGACAGACTGAGCGTGTCAACTAGATATTGGAAGACATGCTTAGGATGTATGTTATGGATAGACAGAGTAAGTGGGAAGAGTATCTTCACCTTGTAGAGTTTGTGTATAACAATGGATATCATAGCTCAATTGGTATGACTCCTTTTTAGGCTCTGTATGGGAGACCATGCAGAACACCCTTGAGCTGGGATAATCTTGAGGACAGAATTATTCTAGGTCCTGAGATGCTTCAAGACTTGGAGCAACAAGTAAAACGTGTCAGAGAGCATCTTTCCATAGCATAGGACAGGCAAAAGAAATATGCTGATCTATATAGGATTGAGCATCAGTTTGAGGTTGGGCACAAGGTATTTCTTCGGGTTAGGCCTCGGAAGAGTCCTATTAGGTATGGTAAGGGATCTAAACTATCTCCACGGTTTGTGGGACTGTTTGAGATCTTGGAACGTGTTGGTCTAGTTGCTTATAGACTTGCCTTGCCTCCCTGTCTTTCATGAATCCATGATGTATTCCATGTATCTATGTTGAGGAAGTATATTCCTGACATTGCTCATGTTCTGAATTGGAATGATTTACAGGTGGTAGATGGTCAATTGATGCTGGAACCAGTGCAAATTATCGAGCAAAGAGAACTAAACCTCAGAGGTCGCAAGGTCAAGAAAGTAAAAGTATTATGGGATCTTAGTGATGACACATCTATTACATGGGAAGATGCAGGGGAAATTAAAGCAGCACATCCTCACTTGTTTACAAGCTTCCAGGAGTAAGCCTAGGTTGGTGGGGGAGGGTGTCATGCCCCTATCAGCTTCTAGCTTGGTTTCTGATTTTGCAGCTTCATATAGTTCTTTTTGTGTGAATTCATGTCTTGGTTCAGATTTGTTTATGTCCAGACTCTTTTGGTTGTGATTTGGATTATGGCTTTGTCTAGTTTTCGATCTATATCTTTGATAGTGTATGGATATTTAACTTGTCAGCTGGTTGTTAATCTTTTATTAGATTATGGTGTTGGATTTATTTGCTGAAATAAAGACAGTTGCAAGTTCTGAATTTTCTGAGCTATCAGTTTTCTCTGATTACTTTTAGGTATTTGGGAATTTTTATTGTTATAGAAGATGATTGTTTATAAGTTTAAACAAACTCATTTCTTAAATAAGAAGAGGAATTTCTATGCTGCTATTAAAGATTTGATTAATGTAATTTTCGATGTTATGTTAGTCTGTATTTGTTAAGGAAAAATATTATTATTATATGGTTAATGTTAGTTGTTAAAATGATTTTATTATGTTGATGTTAATTGTTAAATGGAATTGAAATTTAAAAGGATATAAGTTAGTAAAATGTTAGAATGAATTAGTAGTAAGTTATGTGTAAAAGTTAGAAGGGGTGTTAGTAATATCCTAACATTCTATGTATTTTGGTAAGACAGGCTAAGGTTAGTAATTTGTCTAACCTAGGCTTTGGGCTTTGAAATACTTCCTATGGTTTTCATGACCTATGATCTAATATGGCTATGACATATTAATCTCACTTTGTTAAGATATTTGTTTTGCTTAGTTTCATATGTGCATTGGGATTTGATTGTTTTATCCATGTGTGATTTAATTCTGAGCATGTGTATTTGGGAGTTCTTGGTAAGTACTTGTATAGCAGTGACAACTGTCGATATTTTGAATGGAAGTGGCAGTAAAAGATAAGTTTGAAGTAAATGCAGCTACGACACACATACTGGAATTGAATTACTCCAGTTTGCTGTCGGTCATTTGCATTGGCAAGGGTTTTCTGTTATGAGGTAATGTGTTTGATACCTGGAAAGGTTGCAAAAATGGGGTTGTTCTGTTTAGCTTGGAGGGGAAAATGGTTGTATACCTATACATTATTAATGGGATTCTCCATTATGCATATCATGGTTCTGTTTCTATTCTTTGAGCTTATTATTTGGAAGCACTATTCGGTTTTTGTGCTTGTGAACTAAGCTCTGTCATGGTGTGCTCTATTTCATTGCTTGGTTCTTGGACATTTTCACGGTGGGTTTAGCTTTGCTACTGAGCAAAGAGCTTGGATTTGGTGTAGCTCGCCAATTGGGAGTGAGATCTTTGGTTTCAACTTACGGGTTTTAGAACACCCCCACTCTGTAATAAAGGTAGGGGCATGCTCTAACTCAATCTCTTGTCTTCTTTATGAATCTTGATTATTGAAGTTCATGGAATACAGTTTCTATTCATATCATGCATAGTGTTAGGAATGTTTCATGGGTTACTGTGGAAATATCTTTTGAAATGTTTGGGTTTTTTAGCATTGGAGTGTTTATGTTCACTGTTAGAAATTGGGGAATTCAGTAGTGTGTTTTCTGTTTAGTTAATTAGTAGTATTGTTTTAGGGTTTGTCAAATTTGGTGATACTGTATTATAGGAATATGAGGACGTAGGATTTCCTGAGCTTTGGGAGCAATATGTATTTCTCTATTTCAAGTATGTTATTGTGATTCTAGTCAAAGGGAACTGTAATCTATGTTTTAGGGAGTAACATTTCAGGAGTTAGGATTGTGTAGTTTTCGCATTTATGCTACCTATACTACTGAGCTTCTGGAATGTTAATTTGTGTTTCAGGGGTTAGATAACTGTAGTGTTGGATTTTGGACTTGTCACTAGGCATTTGGGTGTCGAGACTTCTAAGTTATTTTGTGTTCTCTGTTATGTCATGGTTTGAGGTTTGCAAGGTGTTTTTCTCTGTTTAGGTGCCTATTGAATTGGTTTCAAGAGTTGAGTTCCAGTTACCACGAGGTTTATGTTGAATATAGCCATCGTATAGCTGTGTATTGGTCTCTAGTGTTAGTGGTTCATATGGCTGTCGGTAGTTATATGCTCTAGAAAGAGGTGGATTAAGTTCCGGTCATAAAATACTGTAGTTGCTCGTCTAGAGGATAAGCTGGGTCTATTGTGAATTTTCTTTAGGAATCATGTTATGTTTGTTGATTGTGCTATAACAGGATATGGGAATATAGTTTATCATTTGTTAGTATTCTGGTGCCTCAGTTATTATAGAAGATTGTAATGGGAACCACTGCGATTACATTTTGATTGTGGTTTGTAGGCTATTTGATAGCTACTGGAGTAGTTGGTTTATCTGTCTACGGAATGGATTGTGATGATAGGTATGTGGGCCGATTTGGATTATTGACATTGTCTAGTGTGTTGACTTAATAACTTCTTTGTTATTTGGAACATAGTGTCATTTGGTATAACAATAGTAAATGACAACAAATGTTTGAATGAGTTATCTATTTTTTTTGTGTTAATCAAACAGGGTTATAAATACGATATGTAGTGTTCTGTATTCTGCATATTTTACAAGGGCACATATATATACTTGTAGGAATGTGTGTGTGTGTGTATATATATATATATATACATATATATGTATATGTATATATGTATATATATATTTATATATATATGTATATATACATATATATATATATATATATATATACATATATATATATATACATATATATATATATATACATATATACATATACATATATATATATATATATATATATATATATATATATATATATATATATATATATATATATATATATATATATATATATGTATGTATGTATGTATGTATGTATGTATGTATGTATGTATGTATGTATGTATGTATGTATGTATGTATGTATGTATATACACATACCATGAGTGTATATACATATGTACATATCTGTGTGTACGCCTATAAGTATGTACATATGTGACTTTGTAACTGGGATGACAGAATTGAAACAAGTGCATAATTATTTGGATGATCACTGTGATGATAATGTGTAATTCTGCATTAAACATTAGTATATGAATTTGATTTTCACCTTCCATGGATTGACAAATTACTCTGTTAGTTAGAATGTGACAGATTAATGGAATTAATTTTTAAGTGTTAGCTGTAACGGTCAGTTGATAATAAGATTGGATATTACAATTATCAGTTATAATGTTGCAATTGTATGTTAGGAATTGGATATTATTATTGCTTGAGTTTACTAAGGATAGTATTGGAAATTTTGCTTAAGTTATTCTTTCAGTTGATGAAAAGAAGATGCTTTGCTGAGGTTATTTTGAAAAGAGGTTTCATGGATGTATGTGGATATTTTTAATTGTTGATTCAGTATTAAGGATTTTAGTTATTAAGTAAATATTAATAGTTGTATTTGGTAATTTAGGTTTTACTATGGTTTAGCTATTATTGGTAGTATGAAGTGTTTTGAGATAATGCAAGTGTGATCCTTAGTATGGGAAACTGACTTTTGTCTGGAGCTTTAAGGTGAAAGAATATCTGTCAGTTATTTTACTAAGTGATAATTTAATAATTCATGGGCTATGGGTTTCATTTAAAAACATAAAATATGATGCCCTGATTACTTGCACATGTTGGTGAAGTAAGGGTATGGATTTACCTTATTGCTTGTAAAGAATAAGGCTGGCATAATGAATTCTTCAAGTTTCCTATATGGTTACTAATCGTTGATTCTTATGTAGATACCCAAAGCTAGTGGATCATCACCTTGTCATTTTCTTTGCGAGTTTATTTCTGTTGAGAATGAAATGAAGTACTTGTTATTTCTGTATAATAGAAATGAAATGCTTCCTGTCAATAATGAAATATGTTTGTTTTTATATGTATGGTTCAGTTTATTTCCTGTATGATGTAGATGCTTTGGAGGTATTCCATTGTAACGCCCCACCAGGGAACCCAAGAGAATTACACTAAAGTTATGCTAAGTTATGCAGCAATTTTTTTTTTTTTGTTTACTAAAGTTAACATGCACATTGAACATAGAATCACAATTATTTACATTCATGAATTTGAATACACACATCATTTCATTTTCATTCTCAAGGGTCCCTAAGGTAGTATTACATCGTCTAACAAACACTACACTAACATGATCTGATGTTAAAGATAGTTAAGTACATAATGAAAGTAAGTACATCTCTCTAAATCAAATTACATTACATCATATGATCACCTACATCCACTACACATGTCGTAGGGTATGTGGTGATATTTAATACAATTACAATTATCAAATGCAACATGGATCCATGCAAGGATCATATATAATCAAATAAACCTCCTAAAAGTACAAGATAATAACATCTGACATCTGATACATGAATCTGCAACAATGGTGGTAATCTGATCCAAGTAACAATCAAGTGATGGAGGATATTTGCAATAGTCTTAATGGACAAGTACACTACCTCCTGACCATGTGGAACCCAGAGGTCCACCCCACTGTGCTAGGGAGATAACACCAGGCCCACACACACACTAAGGACCAATCCCCAATCATCACCTAGAAAGATAATACTAGAACAAGAGGGTATACGGGTTACCAGAGGCACTGACCTACATAGGATATCTACGGTGTGAGTAGGAAGGTGTCATCACACAGATCCACCCTTGAGTTTAGTCCTAAAGGTTCCTCATTGAACCAACGACACTCAAGTGATCATACATGGCATGATATCTCTCATGAAGACAAGTATATCGATGATCCACCCTTGAGTTTAGTCCAAAAGGTTCCTCACTGAACTGACGGCACTCAAGGCATGGGCGAAGTATCACAAATTATCTTTTTAATGTTCTCCTAACTAGATTAATTTTTATAATGTTATCACTGGAATTAAGAAACTTGTCAATGGATGATCCGTCAGCCACTTGTGGGCCTCGGCGATCCATTGCAAGCCACCCCCTACATCACATCTAGATAACCTACCCTAGTTTCACAACAATACCCATCCTGGTTTGTGGCCACTTATAACATATTAAGTTCCAATAACCAAATAAACAAATAAATCATATTACCATTTCAAAACATTGATACCCTTGGCCACTAACTCAAATTCATCCACCAGGAGGTGATAATAAGTATCAAATAGACATCCCAACCATGATCTCACATTACACTTTCCCAATCAAGCAATAGAAAACATAATCCATATTACACCATAAAACATTCAACAACAGAATAGATAACTTATATCCACAACATATACCCGACCTCTAGATTTTACCCCCTATTTGGTCTTCTAATCATGTATGCAAATCAACTACATCAACAGTGTATTTCTCATGCACGTACAATACGCAATTAGAGAACATCGTAACACAATGAGATAACATCTCGTAAAGAAAACAAAGTCACAAGAATCAAATAACAAGTAAATTTGCTCACACTGATTTATCCCTATTATCATATTCGGTGAATTTCAATAAATGAGGTTATGTGATTCAATTTCCACAAATGATCATAGCAACATAATAGCTAAAGTAATCTCCTAGGAAGTTAGTCTTAATCAATAGATTAACCTTTTACCATCTTTTTCTTTTGTTTGCAACTTAACATCAAGATGTTTAATTGAGATTGACGATGCACTTATCATGAGCATGCAACAATTAAATAATCCACATCAACCATCACATGACCATAAACTAATTCATTCAATAATTATTTTATGATAATTAATCATTTAATATATATTTATTAACTTAAACGTAAGATGATGAAATATTAGTTAATATACATATTCAATGACTAAATATCTATATACATAAAATCTAAAATGTATTAACTATAAATAACATTCACTTTTTCAATACTTGAATTAAAATTAATATAACAAATTTAAACAATCATGATAATGTCCTATCTCTTATTACTCAAATCCTAATATAATAGCCTACTTGATAATACAATCCTCTAGGTTCCTATCCTACTATCCACCTCATCATCATAGTGGACTAAGAGACAATTAAAATATGCAAGTGGGTACTAGCCCAAAGGTGGCGTCCAAAGTCTCATCATGGGGTTGCAATAAATTTGAAAACTTAAGTATAATATATGGTTTAGATATTATGCCTTGGGGACCCCATCCACATTCCCCAAGACTTCTATCAAATCAAATAAATTATCAGCCCAAGAAATGGCATCCAAGGGCAAGTTGAGGGAAGGAAGTTAAAATAAATGCAAGGAAAAGACATGGGATTCAAAACTCATGCCACCCCATAAGGAAGTATAGCCTGCCCATGTGTAAGGAATGTCAGCCAATAAAGATGAGCCATACCAAGTGGAGGAAGAGTGTAAGGGCAGACCAAGTACAAGTTAGGTGTGGAAAGAAGGTGAGTAATGACAAGTGGCGTGGAGAAAGGGCTTGGCCCTCATAAAACTAATTTCAAATATATATATATATATTTTTATATGTTTCAAAATAATGGTTTGTCCTCCAAATTGGAGTGGGTCCCACACATAATTAGAGTTAAGAGTTTGCATTGAATTTGAATATGCATTTATTCATTTTATAATACAGGTTGGTAGGAAATATTATTAAATAATGACTGTGTTTTTTGGAAAGTAAGGGAATTCTTTTCCTCATACATTTTCCAGAGAGCTGGAAATATGTATTTGGTTTCAAGACTTGGTTTTATTTGTGCTTGTTTCTCCTTAAGGACTTAGTTAATTTTGTTATCCCATGCAAATGATGATTTGTTTCCAAATTGATTTCTAAAATAATATACTAGATTCTTCAATTCAGAATGATTATTTGATCAATTAAATGAATAATATGGAAAGTATATGGATCAAAACACAAATAAATCCCATTGAGTTATGAAGTATCAAGTTCTTTTGCATTCCAAATTGGATTCACTAATGATTGAGTTTGAGAGGGTTTATATGTTTGTGATGGTGAAATTTCACAATTACAAACTAAAATCCTCATTGTTTTATTTCCTCACTCTACATTTTGAGAAGGTAAATTGTGTTCTCTCATTTGTTGGAAAACTTTAAACTAAATTGGAACATGATAAGGGAATTCAAAACCTACCTGGTTCACGAATAGGTTGATGAAGTCCAGCCCTTCAACTGCTATCCGAATCTGCTCCCACAAGCTCAATCCCTTCTCTTCTTGCTTTCTTCTCCTTCTCCAAGCCTTCTCTTCTTTCTCTATTTTCTTCTCCAAACTTTCATATCCAAAGTGTTTTCAAGTTCTCTCCCCTTTTTCCAAATTTGCATATGCAATAGAATAATAATGACCCTTTTTTTTCTCTCACTTCCTTCCCATACCTATTAATTGTACTTACTCCTACTCCTAATGTGACATGGAAATTCATTTTATTACCTTTCTATTTCTTTTTTTCTTTTTTCTTTTTTTTTCCATCATTTAAATTAGAATATGTCACTCCCATAGTTTTCAAATTATACAATAAATGGTATCTATATACAAATAAATAACATATATATATCTAATTATATTTTATCATACTAATAACAGTATACTTACTAATATGTATCATAACATAAACTGCTAACATGATTAACATATCAATCACCAACAACCAAATACGACACATGCAAGGAATAATCCTAGGATCAATATCATGCTCACCAAGGAAGGTGTATCGAATTCGTTCGGCCAGAACGGATTCGAATCGGGTAAGTCAAGTGAGATTCCGTCTATTCCTATAGGATGATTAGGTTGGGCTAGGGAATTGGCCTAAGTGCTAACTCCCCTTCTCCGCCATTGAGACATAATGAGGGCACGCTCATCCTGTCAAGCCAGAGAAGTCGATGCCCAATACCTGCAACCTGCATAAAACCACTGCATGTACATGTGCATTTATCAATATAATAACAGACAATGGTAGGGATGGCTGGGACGTGTGGACCTGACTCAATGCAGGTAACTATGCCTCCTCCTCTACCATACAGGCACGTCGAATAGAAAAGAAAAAAAGACATGATACAGACATGATACGATACACATGCGGGTATGGGGTGAGTACCAGATAAAGATAATCATCTAGATTGCATCAATTAACACATGCATTAGAAACATCATATAAAATCCATCATTACTAAATTTAACCATCACATAATGTTTTTTTCCAGTTCAAACATGATAATTAACCTCCAAAGCATAATCGTCAAATAACACACCACAATATAAATATAACATATGTCTAGTCTAATCAACTAAAGTAAAATAGTATCAACTAAATCATAGTCTCAACAGTAATAAGTTGTGAGGGGTATTACATCCATCATCTTAGTCTTTTTGACTAAGCCCTGTTTGTTTGTGGTTGTTTTCTATTTTGGTGTTTTCAGGATTCTAGATGAGGAAAATAATGTTTTTTGGGGAATGGTTAGCTGCTCTAAAGATTTATGGGAAACAGATTATTACCTGGTTACTTGTTATCAGAGTAGTGCTTAGGATAGATAAGGGCAATTAGAAACAATCTGGAATTCTTAGAATATATGTATTCAATGTTGAGTATATTGTTATACTCTCATGTATTCAATTACCCTTGGATAATAAATAACTGATTAAGTCAGTTGAGTTGTAATTCGGTGCTAATTTGTATCTTGTTAAATAAAATAAAAAATTGTGCTTTTCTGGTTATTTCATTGGATTTAATTTTGGTTGTCATTTATTTAGATTATTCTTATGTGGTGTTACACTTTGTTCATTCCAAGTCTTTTCAAACTACGTAGAGATCATTTCAACATGGCCCATGAGGTTTTCCATGAAGGGAAGAGTCTGTCTCTCTTTGCAAAAGTACATGACCATGGGGTCAGAGGAGAACTCTTCCTCTATTTTATCAGGCTCAATCTGCTTCCTGTCGCCACCCATCTTCTCCTAGACCAACAAAGCACTCAACACCCTAAAATTCACTGAGATGAATCAGCGTCTAGCCCAACAGTTGTAGTTTCCCTTAAAACCACTAAGGTCGAAACCAGGGTGGTCACCCACAAAACCACTAATACCAGACCCAGAGCACAGATTTTTGGCAAGGTAGTTGTGAGAAATGGTGAAGTGAAGGCCGTAGCAGAGTTTCAAGGCCTTTTCATGTTGGACTCCATAATTAGGATAATAATTACCATTTATCTCATAAATCATCACCAACAAAGCCACTAGGGTCAACATGTGGGAACAACATTGTGAAACGCAGAGGGCATCATTAAAATCTACCGCAAATCTCTTGTAATCCTCCATAGATCGCACTTACCTTAGAAACCATTCCAAATAATAATGGCCCACAAAAGGTAACATTGTACCGCTATGCCATGTCAACCCCCTATTGGGAATAAAGAACCCTTTGGAAAGAGCCATGTGGCAGTTGAATTTAAGCTAGATTGTGATTAAAATGGAATTTAATCAAATTTAAATTATAAAAAATTTAATTAATTTATAACATTAAGTTTGATTATTGATCATTTGGGTTATTTTTATTTATTTTTTAAAGAGGGATAAACACTTTGACTCAGACCTATGAACTGATGAGGTCACAAATAGGGATTTCCCTAGCCATTTCTCTAGCTAGGAAGGAGGATGAAGAAGAAGAAAATGTAGAGGATAGTTGGTCCCTCACAAACCCTAATCTTGACCCCACTAATGTATAGGGAAAGTAGGATGACAAAGACCCACCACCTTCCATGGACAGTTCTTTAGGTTCTTAGTGGTTGGTTAAAAAAAAATTTCTTCTAGGCTCTTCTCATGTCTATAATTTATTTGGATTTTTGGGCACTTCTTGTGTGACATTCATGGAGCGATTTCATACCCCCCTCTTTATTTTTGTGAATAGTGTAATCTTAAATCTTAATGGAATGCTCTAATCATAAAGAAATAAAAATTAAAAAGGTCACAAAAAAAGTTACTAGGCATTTTAAATCTGAGTTTCTAATAAATTTCATTTCCTAAATTAAAAAACAACCTCCCTCCACTAATAATTCCTACAACCTCACTATGAATTGTTTATCACATGAGAATATGACTTACCTACCACAAAATCTTATATTGATTTTTTTATAAGTAAATTTTATTGCAATGAAGTATATTCTAAAGTTTTTAACTCTTATTTAATACGACTATGAAGATATGTAAAAATGTAACTTTTGTCATGGGGAAAAGCTTTATGCATGTCAAAATCTAATGCAACGTCTCTAAATCTTTTTGTTAATAAAATCTATAAATTTATAAGTAAATCTTGATGGCAATGTCATTCGTGGCCATGGTTTTGGAAATTTTGTTCTATTTGCCTAAAAATTCTAGTCTTAGAAGAAATAGGCTATCGAATTAAAATTGTGTGTGTTGCATAAAAAATTGGCTAAACGAGAGCTTGTATATTCTTGAATCTAAAAGAAAACCTTTTAAAATGTTAAATGTACATATGTATCCATGTAGTGAAATGAAAAAATTAAATCACTTAAACAAGAGAACATGTGTAAAGAAGAAATTACACATGGATGTTCTTCAATTTTAAAATTTATGGAGAGAGAAGTTCATAGTTTAAGAAAAAGGGCTATGGGAAAACTGGAAATTTTTTCTACAGAATTAGAGGCCTTCTTTTTTTATCTATTTAAATAGATTTTCATAGAGAGATCAATATACTACACATCTAAAATTAGTATAACAATATTAGATACATATAAAGTTAGTATAATTTTAACCATTTAATAATATTAATAACAACATATATAAGATAAACATTATATAAATTGAGATACCAAGAAACAATGACCTCCCTATTCTACCAATTGATTCATTTTTATTAAAAAATTGCAAGTTTGACATTCACAAACGATTGTATTAAATGCTTTTCCCATGTTAGGAATAGTATATTTTTTCCCTATAACTCTTTTGTTTAGCATAGACTTTTTGTTTTCTACAGTGTGTACTTTTAGTTTGAGATTAACCATACATTTATGATATAAGATATCCAAATTCATTTAATAAAAATTAAAAAGAATCTTCAATTATAAATTCTTGAAAATAATTGTAGACAATATAAGATATACTCCTTAAAATATTATACTTTTCTATCAATGTAATCTTTAAACTTAAATCTGATCCTAAGTGAACAATTTTATCTTCAATTAAATCTAAAATTCCTTTTAAATAGAATGAAAATTGAATATGAAAAGTTGATCATTCTTGTAAACAGGTTATAACTGACTAGATTTGTTTGTTGTGCAATTTCTCACTAACCCTTTACCACACAACATATGAAAACTTAATTTTCTTATTCAAACTTTTACAACACTTGCAATACACCATCCATTGAGCAGTACCCTCGTTTTGGTTTCCTTTAGCCCAGAATCTGAAATTTATATATTCCCAAGTACCTAGATTAGGTTAAAACTGTAAGAAACAATACATTTTTAGTCAACTCTTTAAGGAAAGAAAAGTCTTATTTGAGCCTCCAAACTGAAATTAAAGAAAGGAATCTGAAGATGAACAATGAAAAAAAAAAACATTAGCTGATACATACCAAACACAAACCTTTGACGCATCCATTGGAAAGATGGAATGAAAAATAAATTCATTGTTTATGTTTGACGATCTCTACTCTGTCGTCAAATGAGATCTCTTTTTTCCAATCTTCAAGTCCATCGCATGTGAGTGTAGATATCACAGCGGTTGAATTTCACCAAATCCTTTTGATTCGCTTCATTGAAATTTTGAAACAGGCTGTGTAATGCTGAAAATACATCAATTCTTGAAAAAAAACAAGAATCTGAACTTCCACGGGAAAATATAAAGGCTCAAACAATCGGCTCAAGAAAAATGAAAACGTAAAGGAAGAAGCAGCAGGAGGGATTCAAAATATTTTTTAGGAATTGTGTATGGACGGGACAGGGATTTTTAAAAATCAAAACATCTGTCGCCGTCCACAATCGTATGGGGCACGGTAGGGTGGATAATAATTTTGTATGAGGCATGCCTTTTTTTGTAGGGAGGCTTATCTACTCCACCGTCCAACTCTCTTTGAACCCTATAACACGCGACACGAGAAACCAAATTGCATCGCACGACACGGGACGAGAGAAAATTTTTGACCTTTAATTTCTTAAAGCGTTTATCTTGAAACTTTTTTGACGATTTCTCTAATGGCCACCATTCATGTACATATCAGTCTTCCAAGATATTTATGCTAAAAGAGCTTGGAAACTCTTGTTTTAACGGCACAGGGAAGTTCATTTAATCGCTGACACTCTGGAGATGGATGAAAAGAGGGCAAAATCCTGCTTATGCCTGCTTTTTACAGCTGCCATGTTTATTCATCTGGAGAGTTCTGCTGCTGCACTCAAGTCTCGAGATACTCTTTCCTTGGGCGCCTCGCTTGCTGGAAATCAGAGATTGATTTCAAAGAATCGCCCATTTGAATTGGGATTCTTCAGCCCGAATGGAACCAATAACTGGTATATTGGTATCTGGTTTGCCAATATACCAGAGAAGACGATCGTTTGGGTGGCCAACAGAGAAACTCCAGCGAGAAACAAATCTGGAGTTTTGAAGCTGTCAACGAAAGGTAAATTGGGTCTGTTTGATGCAGAGGGCGCATCTATTTGGTTGGCCAACATATCCAAGAAGGCATCCCGTGCTGTGATATTAGATTCCGGTAATTTTTTAATGCTGAGTGACGACAACAAACCTGAAACTATTTGGCAGAGTTTCGACAATCCTGCAGATACCTGGTTGCCTGCGATGAGATTCGGAGGACGACAAAAGCTGGTCTCTTGGAAAAGCTCATTGGATCCCGGTTCTGGGCTTTTCTCCCATCAAGTGGATCCTTCTGGCGCCAGACAATTCGTGCAAATATGGAATAATTCTGTAAAGTATTGGGAGAGCGGAGTTGTAGAAATTAAAGAGCAGTAATCACAATGAAAGAGATAACAACAAAATAGAATACAAGATCAAATAAATGAAAATATTGAACAGAATAGAGGATACTTTGTTTTACAACAGCAAAAACTTTCAATTATTGTAGCATGCTTCTTGTATATAAATTATATTTTAGCAAGCAGTTTTATTCAAGCTTAACAAAAATAAACTAACCTTATCTTCTAATTAACAATCTACTGTGGAATTTGCCAATGTTGAGTGCTTGTAAAAACAACATTAATTCCTTATTTTAAAGCAGTGTAAAATAGAACTAATAGATTGTTGGAGGCAAGTCTAAAATAGAATTAATAGTTTGTTAGAGGCGATGATATCAGCATCATTATCCTTCATACTCCCCCTTGATGCTGAGAGGACTCACAATTTGATCTCTGAGACCCACAAATTGATCTTTTGTAACAGCTTTCGTGAAGATATCTGCAATTTGATCTTTTGTGTTAACATACTTCAATTCAACCGCTTTCTTCTGTACCAAATCTTTGATGAAGTGTTGTTTCAAATCAAAGTGTTTGTTCCTACTATGATGAGCCGGGTTCTTGGCCAATTTAATAGCACTTATGTTGTCACAAAAAATTATAGTAGGCTGAACTTGTACCTCTCCAATTTCTTCAAGAAGCTTTCTAAGTCATAAAGCTTGTGTGCCAACTGAAGTGACTGCAACATATTATGCTTCTGTAGAAGAGAGAGCAACCATACTTTGCTTCTTTGAAATCCATGTGATTAAACCATAGCCCAAAGAAAAACAATTACCAGATGTAGATTTCCGGTCATCCAAACTACCTCCTCAATCGGAATCACTAAAGCCAACAAGCTCAAATTTTTTAGAAGAATAGTGAATTCCAAAATCGAGAGTGTTTTTCACATACCTCAAAATTCTCTTGGCTACCTTCATATGTTCTTCTGATGGATTTGTCATATACCTTGAGACCAATGAAACTAAATAAGCAATATCAGGTCTTGTGTGAGTTAGAAACATCAAATTTCCAACAATGCTTCTGTATGATGTCTCATCAACAATTTCAACACCATCATCTCTACAAAATGTAACTCCATGAGCAATTGGAGTAGAAAGAGGTTTACAATCAGCCATATCAAATTTTTTCAGTATATCTTTTGCATACTTTGTTTGACAAACAAAAATTTTATTTTCATGTTGATAAACTTCTATTCCCAAAAAATACTTCATGAGACTCAAATCTTTCATCTCAAATTCATTCATCATAGGAACTTTGAATTCCTCTTTCATCTTAGAACAACTACCCATATATAACAAATCATCAACATACAAACTCACAATGATAATATCATTACCATCTTGCTTGTAATAAAAGGTAGTTTCACTCTTACTTCTTTGAAAGTCATTCTGCTGAAAATATCCATCAATCCTTGCATACCATGCACGTGGTGCTTGCTTGAGGCCATACAAAGCCTTCTTTAGCTTATATACATGATCTTCTTTGCCTTGAACTTCAAAACCTTGTGGCTGTCCCACATATACTTCTTCTTCTAAGTACCCATTCAAGAAGGCACTTTTCACATCTATGTGATGAATAGTCCATTTCTTTTGAGCTGCAAGAGAGATTAGCATTCTAATAGTTTCTTGTCTTGCTACAGGTGAAAAAGTTTCTTCATAATCAATGCCATACCTTTGAGTGAAACCTTTAGCAACCAATCTTGCCTTGTATCTTTCTACACTCCCATCACTGTTATACCTGACCTTGTAGACCCATTTCGTGCCAATCTTCTTTTTCTCATGTGGAAGCTCTACAAGCTCCCAAGTCTCATTCCTATCAATGGCATCCATCTCTTCATTCATTTCTTGCATCCAAACCTCATTAGTACATGCATCTTCAAAACATGATGGCTCAAAATCAGCTTTAGCAAGTAATGCAAAATTTACTATCTCACCTATTGGATCCTCTTCATGTGCTTGATTTTGACAATTTTGATAAATATCACTTAATCTTCTTACCTTTCTTGTTTTACTTGGGCTTGAGGATGGACTTCCACTTGGAATTGATGAGGGGCTACTTGGTGGACTTGGAGATCCTATAATAGATTCATTAGCTAGCTGCTCATTATTATTATCAGGAATAATATCATCATCCAAAACTGATTTTGCTTTTCAACATGGCATTTTTTATGACCATAAACTCCCCCTTCATCAAAAATCACATCTCTTGAAACAACAAGCTTATTAGTAAGAGGATTATACAATCTATAAGCCTTTCTTTCCTCAATATAACCCACAAAAATGCATGATTCACTTTTAGCATCTAGTTTTTGCCTATTCTGATCAGGGATACGAACATAAGTCAAACAACCAAAAACTTTAAAATGATTTACATTAGGTCTTTTCTCATACCATGCTTCATATGGAGTCATCTTGTCTAAGGCACTTATAGGACTCCTATTGAGAATATAGACTGTTGTAGCAACTGAATCAGCCCAATAGGAATTTCTCAAACCCTTAGTTTGTAACATACTCCTTGCCATATCTACCACAGTACGGTTCTTCCTTTCAGCAACACCATTCTGTTGAGGTGTGTATGAAGTTGTTAGTTGCCTCTTGGTCCCATTTATCTCACAAAAATTCTGAATATCTTTTGAGCAAAACTCTCCTCCACAATCTATTCTCAAACATCTGATTGTGTTTCCTTTCTCATTCTCTACACGAGCTTTAAACCTCTTGAAAGTAGCAAGGGCTTCATCCTTAGTCTTCAAAAAATACACCCAACACATGCGTGAGTAATCATCAATAAAAGTAATGAAATATGATGACTTACCCAAACTTTGTGTTTGCATAGGATGACAAATATCTGAATGAATAAGCTGTAGGGGGTGCTGAGCCCTCCATGCATTGCCTTTTGAAAATGAATTTCATGTGTGCTTTCATTTTGCACATCCTTCACAAATCTTGTTATGCTCTTCAACCTTAGGCAATCCAAGAACCAATGCATTGGATGTTAGAACCTTCAAACTATGAAAATTCAAATGGCCATATCTGAGATGCCACAACCAACTTTTATCCTCATATGCCATATTAACAAGTTGGTTATCATTTTCACCAAACTTGAAGGGGAACATCCTATTCTTTGTCATAGGAACAACTGTAATTACTTTATTGCCATGATTCTTATCATAGATAGTACATTTCATATTCTCAAATACAACTCTATAATTCTTCTCACACAGCTGACCAACACTCAATAAATTATGCTGCAATTTGGGAGTATGATAAATATCCTGAACACTTTTCATACCTTCCTTTGTCTGAACATCCATGGCTCCTTTGGCTGAGACCTCTACTATATTGTTATTTCCAAGAGTAATATTGGATTTATTGCCATCATCAAGCTTCGAGAAAATATCCTTGTTACCAGACATATGGTTAGAGCACCTAGAATCTAAATACCAAATATCATTCTTATTTTTTTCTGCTTTGTCATAACACAAGAATAAATTACCTGAGGAAGGATCCTCATCTTGTTGAGCATAATTTGCATTATTGTTACCTAATTTCAGTCTACACTCTCTCTCAAAGTGTCCATACCGACTGCAATGGTAACATCGAATGTTTCTTTTATCAAATCTACCTCGGCCTCTTCCTCCTTGAGCACCTCCTCTTCCTCTAGTTCCTCTTGAAAAGTTCTGATTTTGACCCCTTCCTGAGCCTCTGTGGTTGTTATTGTTGCTACTATCACCATCATTCTTTGAAATTTGCAATTGGGAAGCAAAATTCTTCTCATTAATGCTGGTAGAAGTGTCCCTTATTCTATCCTCATGTGATATGAGAGATCCAACTAGCTCATCAAACTCCAAAGTGGCTAAATTTTTACTTTCTTCCATAATAATTGCTACAGTATTCCATTTTGGGGTTAGAGATCTCAATACCTTCTATATCACATGCTCTTGGTTCATAGGTTCACCCAAAGTGGCCATTTTATGAACCACATCCTTGACTCTTACACAAAAATCTCTCACATTCTCACTTTCCTTCATCTTCAGATTCTCATATTCTCTCTTCAAGGTTTGTAGTTTCACAACCTTGATCTAGTCATTGCCATGGTAAGCATCTTTTAGAGTCTTCTAGGCATCCTTTGTTGTCTGTGCATCAATAATTCTGGGAAACAAGCTCTTCTCAAGAGCCATTGAATGTGAAATAGAGCCATTGCATTCTTCTTCTTAGCTTCCTTCTTCAATCTCCTCTCATTAGCTATGAGATCATCTCAATTCTCAGGTTCTTCATACCCTGATTCAACGATCTCCCAAAAATCTTTTCCTATCAAAAAGGTCTTCATCTTGATTGACCAATATTGATAATCAGCTCCATCAAATTCTGGAATTTGCAAATTATTTTCCATACTGAAAGCTTCACAATCCTAAAGCTCTGATACCAAATGTAGAAATTAAAGAGTAGCAATCACAATGAAAGAGATAACAACAAAATAGAATACAAGATCAAATAAATGAATATATTGAACAGAACAGAGGATACTCTATTTTACAACAGCAAAAACTTTTAATTATTGTAGCATGCTTCTTGTATATAAATTACATTTTAGCAAGCAGGTTTATTCAAGCTTAACAAAAATAAACTAACCTTATCTTCTAATTAACAATCTACTGTGGAATCTGCCAATGTTGAGTGCTTGTAAAAACAACATTAATTCCTTATTTTAAAGAAGTGTAAAATAGAACTAATAGATTGTTGGAGGCAAGTCTAAAATAGAACTAATAGTTTGTTAGAGGCGATGATATCAACATCATTATCCTTCAGGAGTTTGGGATGGTAAAATTTTTAGTAATGTTCCAGAAATGGAAAACTAGGACTTCTTTAATGATAGCGTTGAAAATACCAGCTCTGGTTTGTATATCCGTTCAACACCGATGCATAAGATGCATGGGCTTATACGCTTCATCCTGATGAAGTCTGGAGATATTTGAGATCTTGTATTCGATGGCAGCAAGTGGAACATGTTCTGGTCTGCGCCAAGAGATGAATGCGCTGTATATGGTCTCTGTGGCACTTTCAGAATCTGCAAATCTAGCAATCTTCAGTTTTGTAGATGCGTTGATGGATTCACTCCCAAACACATTCACACCTGGGATTCGCAAGAGTGGTAGTCCAGTAGCTGTGTTCGCCAGAGCCCCTTAAATTGCAGCACCGACAGATTCATCGACTCCGATGCAACTTTGCCTAATGATTATGCTTCTTCGCACCTTGTGCCCACAAAAAGGGATTGCGAGAATGCTTGTCTCCACAACTACTCTTGCACTTCTTATGCTTTCAATTCGCCTTCAGGGCCCTGCCAACTCTGGTCTGAAACTCTGCTAGGTTTGCGTAACAGTCCATCAAAAAGTAATTCAAATGTCTTCATTCGAGTAGCTGCCTCTTCCCTTCCAAATTTTGGTCTACCGGCGTCCTCCAAATTCAAAACCATCTTGCTTCTAGTGATTTGTGTTCCTGCTGCTCTCGCCATTGCTTTGGGTATCTTTTCATTTTTAATGTGGAGGAGGAGGTGTTGGCCACTATCTTTAGAGAAGTGTGCAAATTTCTCTGACTCTTTTCTTAGAATGTTCACTTACAGAGAGTTGAAGATTGCAACTAGGAATTTCAAGTCTAAGTTGGGGAGCGGAGGATTAGGCTCAATTTTTAAAGGATCTCTACCAGATGGTACACTTGTGGCTGTAAAGAAATTAGAGTCTAGTTCAAGCCGAGATGATAAGCAATTCCGAGTGGAAATCAGCTCTCTTCGAAAAATACACCATGCAAATCTTGTAAGGCTTCAAGGGTTTTGTGAAAAAGGATCTAGACGTTTATTGGTTTATGATTACATGCCTAATGGGTCTCTAAATACTCTACTCTTCACGACTAATTCCAGTAGTGAAAGAAAGGTACTAGAGTGGAAGACCCGATTCCAGATCGCTCTAGGCATTGCACGAGCTTTAGTTTACCTCCATGAGGAATGTAGAGATCGCATCATTCATGGTGATGTGAAACCCAAGAACATCCTACTCAATGCTTATTTTTCACCCAAGTTGGCTGATTTTGGGATGGCAAAGCTTGTGAGTAGAGATTTCAGCCGAATAGTGACCACGACGAGAGGGACGAGAGGGTATTTGGCTCTAGAATGGATTTCTGGCCTTCCCATCACTCACAAAGTTGATGTGTATAGTTTTGGTATGACACTCCTAGAAATCATTTTCGAGCGAAGAACTCTTGATTTTAATGTGCAAGATTCAAGTATGTATTACTTCCCACCATGGGCTACAACCCAAATTTGTCAAGGGAACACAATTAATGTTGTAGAGAAGGGTATTACAGAGGAGAAAGATATTGAAGAGGTGAAAAAAGCAATTGTTGTAGCATTACTATGTATTGAAAATGACAAGGAGATGAGGCCAAGTATGGGACAAGTGGTGCTAATGCTCGAAGGAAAGATGGAGCTTCAAACTTCTGTTCTCGTGAACAAGCAAGCAAACTCAACTGGCAATGATAGAGATAGCAATGGCAATGGAAATGTGGTCAAGCTAGACTAATATGTAAGTGCAGGATACACCTTCAAACAAAGTAGGAACTTGCACACAAGTTAAACTTAGAATGTAAATTTAAAATGTAGGAAAGGAAAGATCTAGGAACTTGCATACAAGTTAAGCATAGAATGTAAGTTTAGAATGCAGGAAAGGAAACAATCTTTTATATTCTATAATACTAATTGTATATTTTTGGATTCATATATATAATAATGTTAATATGAGACTACACCTAGCATATATATCTTATCTCATCTATTTTAAGATCCAAACTTGTGACCTTTCTATTGAGAACACAAGTTTTCTACCACTTAGCCAACTCAAGATGTACTTATAATCTTAAAATATATCTTATATTCATGTAAACTTTAGTTATTACTAGTTTGCTTATTTTAAGACGAGATGGTTAAAAATATAAGAATTAAGAGTTTTTTTTTCTTAATTTTTAATGTTGTATAATTAGTCCTTAAATATATATTTCTTAGTGGTATCATTATCTTCCTCCCTACTAGAATTTTTATTCAAAGTAAGTTTTATCCAAAGTAATATATATTGTTCTACATTTAAACATATTTATTATGTTTAATTTTTAGAGACTTGATGGATAGTTTATCTTTTGTCTAGATAAATTGCATATATTGTTTCTAAATGAATTTTATATGTTATATTATTAGTTTACATATTTTTAACTCTTTTTTTGTGGGTGTAGGTAGATGAATGATAAACTGACATTAAGAAAATTCAATACTAAAGGGTATAGTGTGAATTAGTCATCTTATTTATAGATTAAGTGATATCATAATAGGTTTGAATAAACCACATTTAGCAAAAACCCAAGATTTACTAGTGTCTGTACTTGCATTTTCATGGTTACATCATTGAATGTTTGATCTCTTTATAAAAGAAAAAAGTTTGTTACCTCTTATTTTATAATATTTATAATTCAAGAAGAAGATGGAATGAGAAGAGTGTAGAAGTTGAATACTTAATAGTTCAATTTCTTAAGAATCAAGTGCCTCCTGTTTAAGAATATGTTAAAAAAAATAGATAAATTATTTTAGTCTAAAATTATTGCAAATAGTGATTAGTTTCTTAAATGTATTTCTATGTAGAGAAAAGAATATTGCTCATATGATATTTTATTTTTTTTGTATATTTATATCATTTAAAAAATACATAACTTCTAAGACATGATAAATTATTTTGAGTGAATATGTGAAAGTGATGGGTCTACAAAGTTGTCGATCTACCACAATGACTACTAGAAATTACATGGCATGTTTTAACCAATAGAAATAATGGCTGAGTTTTTTTGAAAGAGTATTAAAGTATTACAATAATTAAATAGAGGTAGAAAAAATCTTCATGCAACTTAAAAGACATAACCATTAGATTGCCTGAATGATTAAAATTACATGTTTTATTTATAAATGCCTAGAGAATTTTGTTTTAATGTTTAGTGTTACAGGATGCTTATTTTCTCTTACATTTTATGTTTGATATTATGTATTATAAAATTTGGGATGGTGGAGGAAAGTCTTATCTACCTTCTCTACATTTGGAAGAGGCTATACAAGTTTTAGCGACATTGTGGTAAGACAATTAATCTACCTATGCAAGTCTACTATCTACTATAGTAGGAGGGTGATTTTTATGGGATTTTGAGATATTTAAAGTATTATTGAATCTTGTTGAGACAAGATAATCATTATAGGCATATTTATGTCCATATTGGTTACAGAATGGAGATGCTTTTATCTATAGACTATGGTTTTTAAAAGAAAGTTAACTTTCTCAAGGGTAAGTTATTGTTATGATGTTATGCATGTTTAATTTATAAAGTTTTAATGGATAATACCTTTATAAATTCATTTTTTGATCATATTTTATTACATATAGATATTATTTGAGATAATGACGTCATAGAAATTCATTGTTGAAGTGTATAGTTTAGGTTAAGAACCCTATTTATAGATCATATTATAAGACTATATATTTAGATAAGCCACGAAAACCACCCACAAAAGAATGAATGCCACAAGGATGGCGATCAACAAAGACTTAAAAAGCCAAGACCAAAATCTATTGCACGAACCAAAAAGGACCACCACCACTAAAGTTCATAAAAACCAGTTAAAAATTAGAACCACCACAAATAAGGCAACACACAAGCTACCTTCCAACATAACACCCAAGTAGGGAAAGCCAAAGAACCAGCCCATAACCATGGAAAGCGGAAAGGCCCAAACATCAACATGAAAATTGGTTACAAAGACATCACCCAAACAACACCCATTGAACTCAGGGAAAGCGAACAAAAAGAAATGGTGACCCATAGATCCCAAATGGAAGACAGGGCACACCCTAAAACATGAAATTCCAAACACCTAGTGCTACCGAAGACAACAAAACCACCAAAGAGAGCCCTCCATGCAAATACCAATTAAGCTATTCAACTATGTTGAGGTATTTTTATCCTTGAATTCAATGTGGAGTTAAAGAGAACCCACAATAGAATTTCCATTCATAGTTCTTTGTCAAGGAGTTACCTAATAGTTTATTCAACTTTTTTTTAATTCTATTTAATTTATCTATTAATGATTGAACTTGTAATAGCTATGATCAAATAAGGACTATATGGGACTCAAAACACATAAATTGGTCAACAGTTGGTTGGCCTAGCGGTGAAGCTCAATGGTTCTCATTGAGCCCACCAGGGTTCAAATCTCGCTGAGCGAGAAGACATCTTAAAAGGGATGAGGCCGGGATCATGCCCCAGGTGACTTTGGCAGAATGGATACCCCTCAAACCTTGGCTCTAAGCTGAAGAGAAACGGTTAATAAATGATTCTCAATAAAAAAAATAAAAATTAAAAAAAACACATAAATTTAATGAAAATAAGTTTGTTTGTTTTTTGAAACATTTATGTAGTTCTATAAATTTCATTTCCACATTAGAAACAACCCCTCCCCTAAGAATTCATACATCTTTAGTGCAAAATGTTTATCACGTCAAAATGCAAGTTACCTCCCACACAAGCTTATATTGTCTTTTTCTGAGAGAATTTTATTGTTTGCAACTTCAAGATTTTTATTTGTCATGGAAAACAATGATTGCAATGAAATATATTTTAACTTTTGTAACTATTATTAGTTCCTCCCAGGGCAGGAAACTATTGCGGAGGCTAAAATAGTAAATAATGATTAAAGCTTTCATGTTCAACCAATCTAATTGCCAAAATTTGTTGCATAAATATGGCTTTCAATATGTCCATGATAAGTTGCATACTTTTTAACCATATTTATAATTAAAAATATTATAACTATATGTTATTCGTCACTCTTAGCGGTTACATAAGGGCAGGAAAGGTTTTGAAATTTCCAATGCAAGAGAAGGTGTCTTCTTCTAGGCTCTAACCTGAAGGTGTCTACATAATGTCAGATGCTCTTAGTTTTCTCTGTCACCGTTTATAATCTGGGATGACAATTTGACAAGGGTTTTAAATAATTTACATCTGTATGCAAAGATGGTGTGGACATGCCATATATGGATAGGAGTAACTACATGTGAGATATTTCTCCTACACACCAATGTTGAATATGGGAGCTTCAAACCAGTGTAAGGGAATCCTTCAAACAATAAAGAACATCATATTTCTATTAGATATAAATCTGAGAATGTTTTGGTCGACTTGAATGCAAATTGTGTGAGCTTTCACAAAGCACATGATTGTTTGGCTTCCTAAAAAATACAATGGATCTAGAGGTGGGTATTTTTCTTTAGCTACTTTTGTAGGTCATGTCTCAGACTAGAGGACCCAGGGTACATGGTATGCTATTTTGTGCTTCCACACTTCACATGCATTCTATTGGGGCTATCCTAGGGTGAAAAATAGTATAGGCAAGAGTGACAAATAGTGTGATGGAATGTATGTAGAAAGGAGTCAAGGTCCATTTTTGTAGAACTTGTACAGGAAGAGCTCACACAAGAAATTTCAGGCAATATTGCATTGGAGATCCTAGGAAAAATAAGATCTTCCCCCAATTTCTATAAATTTTAGATCGACGATTGTGTGATTAAAAAGTGAGATTGAGCGGTATAGGTGGGCTTTCTTTATACAAAATATGTATGTGATTTGATTCTCACGAGTCCTTTTCTACCAAGCCCTAGACATCACCCTCCAGGGAGTTGCTGGTTGTTGTGAGATTTTGATTTTCTTGGCTTGCATTTCTTACTTCAAACAACGACATATTTTTTTTGTGTAAAATGAAAACCAATCCAAACTCATAGTTTTCTTATAGCTCTCCTAGTTTAACCTATTTGACTTTGTAGAGAAATGAAATTATAGTGGATATGGTCTCAGGTATTGATCCATATTTATGTTTGTTTTAGGAACATGTAATTTGTAAACTTTTTTTGGATATATTTACTAGAGAATAATTTTATCACTTTTATCATATTAGAATGGAGGTGTCTTTCCTAAGCCTGAGGATTTCTTTAGTGTGAGATGGGCACCAAAAGATTTCTTGTGACTAGAGACTTTTGGTTGAGTCTCCCAATATCTCTATGTTTCATTCTGGGAACATGCAACTCAAAACTAAAAAAAATCAAGTTTGTGACTAAAAAGTGGCTTAATACAATGAAATGCCAAAACTTGAACCACAACAATAAATTTTTTTTTGACTTTGGTCATAGTAAATTTTTTGATTGATATCTTCTTTGATCATATAGTAAGGCTACGGATGTATAGTATCCTTTTTTCATTAAAGTTTCAGCAAAAATTTCCAATCTTTTACTAATAAATTTTTTGCAAAATGATATCTATTAACATATGCTACTACTATAGTAATGAAGGTTGTCAACTAGGTCTATTTACTTGTTGATAGCATCACTTGTTTCTAGCTTATCAAATGATTTATTAGGTAAGACAATAGTTTAGGTAGTGATAATGTTATCATGATTCAAATTTTTGAGTCAAACTTATTGATTCATGTTTTATGAGTAGTGGTTCACAAAAGTCCATCTCTCATGAGAATGAATAAATTACTTTTTGTATATCCACAATCTTAGCAAACACATTACTTCCCTGTTCTAAACGAAAGACCTCAACAGACCATACAAACTATTAGTCAAAAATAGCTGGGGTCAATCTGGCCACCATGGCAAAAGAACATGCACATTCTCCAGCCCAGAACCACCCTTCCCGCACTTGGCAGGAACTACGCTACCCTGCAACCCTTGTTGAATATGGCTGTGAAGATACTTATAATGTAACTTTTGTCAGGTGGCAAAGCTTTATGTATGTTAAAATCTAATGTAGCATCCCTAAATCTTTCTGGTAATAAAACCAATGAAGTTAAGTACATTCTGATGGCAATGTTTTCCAATATTCAATTCCCTCGGATCTGAGTGTTGAAATTAAAAAAATGGTTTCCTTCGATGCGCTTCCTTGAAATTCAATAAAAGGCTGTGGAGTCCTAAAAATACATCAATCCTCAGAAAGAAAAATGGGGACAATACCAAGCTGCGCGATCCAAACCCGCGTCAGAATCTGAACATCCTTCCGTCCAAAGGAAAAGACGTGATCAAACAATCGGCTCAAAGAAAATGAAAATGTAAAGAAAGAAGCAGTGGGAGGGATTCAAAATAATTTTTTTGATTTTTGTTTGGGTGGGAGGGGATTTTTTAAAATCAAAACGTCTGTTGGTGTCGCCATCCATACTCTGCTCTAATCTTCTCGTATGGGGCACGGTGGGGTGGATGGTAATTTTGTAGGTGTCATGCCTTTTTGTAGGATGGTTTATCTACTTCACCGTCCAACTCTCTTTGAACTCTGTCCCATGCAACACACGAGAAACCAAATTAAATCGCGCAACACGGGACGAGAGCATTTATCTTGAATTTGTTTTGGACGACCACTCTAATGGCCACCATTCATTTAACTATCAGTCTTCCATGATATTTATGGTAAAAGAACTTTGAAACTCTTATTTTAACAGCGCAGGGAGGTTCATTCAATCGCTAACACTCTGGAGATGGACGAAAAGAGGGTAAAATCCTGCTTAGGCCTACTTTTTGCAGTTACAGTGTTTATTCATCTGAAGAGTAATGGTGTTTTAGTCAAGGCTGGAGATACTCTTTCCTTGGGTGCCTCCCTAACTCAAAATCAGACATTGATTTCAAAGAATCAATTATTTGAATTGGGATTCTTCAGCTCAAATGGAACCTTCGAATAACTGGAATATTGGAATCTGGCATGCCAATATATAAGAGAAGACGATCATTTGGGTTGCGAATAGAGAGACTCTGGCGAGAAACAAATCTGGAGTTTTGAAGCTGTCTAGGAAAGGTAAATTGGGTCTGTTTGATGCAGAAGGCATCTCTGTTTGGTCGGTCAACGTATAGGGACCACTGTTGAAGATTGACGAAGGCCACCGTACGGTGGAGGACCGTATGGAAAGACCACTGTACGGTGGAGATAATATCACCGTGCGGTGAAGAGGGAGGAGACATGTACAGTAGAAATGGACCGTACGGAAGGTGAACCGTATGGCAGAGACACCGTGCAGTGAGGAGAAGGTGCCTACGCAACCGCCAGAGGATGTGTCTCACGATATGGACAGACCACTGTACGACGGAGGCAATCTCACCGTACAGTGAAGGAGGAGTTGGTGTAACGGTCATTTGCATCAAATTCTGTAACGAATTACAGTGTGTATAAATGTCTGTGAGATTCGTTAAGAATGTGTAGGTTGATTGTAAAGACAGTCTGAACCTGTGAAGATCTGGAGTTTTGTATGTAAATTCCGTTTACTGTAATACAAAATTTTTCTCGGGGTTTTGGCTGGTGGGTTTTTCCCGAAAGGGTTTCCCATGTAAATCTCTATCTCATATGTTTTATCTTGTGTGTGTTTTTATTTTCTCTGTTCTTATTTTTCCTATGCATCTCAGTAGATTTGATCTTTATATAATTTTCCCCTCTAAATTGACATTTGGAAGGTGTTTCCGCAAGTAGCTTTCCTAACAAGTGGTATCAGAGCCAAACCCATTACCATTATTTTGTTGGATAGGGTTGCTTGTTTGGGTAGGGTGTGTCAATTTGTTTCCAGCAGGAGTTAGTGAATTGTTGATCTCGCAATCGAGATGGTGGATACATTAAGGAGAATAGAAATTGAAAAGTTTAATGGCACAAACTTTGAGTTGTGGAAACTTGAAGTTGAAGATATGCTGGTAGACCGAGATCTATGGACTGCTGTGTCTGGGAACAAGCCTTTAGGCATGAAGCAGGAAGATTGGGATCTGGCAGATGGAAAGGCAAGAGGAATGATATGATTGACACTGGCCGATAGTGTTCTGTTAAACATCTATGAGGAGAAAACTGTACATTCTTTGTGGAATAAATTGGGAGATATTTATCAAGGAAAATCCTTGGTAAATAAGCTCTTCCTGAGAAAGAAATTGTACTCTCTGAAGATGGACGAAGGAACAGTTGTGGCCGATCATCTAAACTCATTCAATATGGTGATCGCACAGTTGACATCTGTGGGTGTGTCCATTACTAAAGAAGAGTGTTGCATGTTACTGATGTGTTCACTGCCAGATTCGTGGGATCACTTGGTAATGGCCATCGAAAGTACGGCTACCAAGCTTAAAATGGATGAGGTAGTTGTTGCACTTTTGTCAGAGGAGATGTGGAGGAAGACTTCTGAAGTGACCAAAGAGGTTCTCTCTGTTGGAGAAAGATCAACGGATGGAGACAAACGAGAGGACAAGAAAACTAGATACAAGTCTTCTAGAAATAAGTCCAAAGTGAAGTGCTGGAACTATGGGTAGATTGGTCATGTTCGGAAGGACTGCAAGGAGAAGATGAAGAAGAAAAGGGATGAATCTTCGAGTTCTAAATCTTCTCAAAGTGATGAAGATGTCAGTAGTGCTTCTTTGGCTAATCGGTCATCTAATGATGACTGGTTTGATTAATTTGGTCTTCATGTGGAACATGGTAGTCACGATGCCCTGTGTGACTCGACACTACAGTGTGGTAGGAGTTGATGGCAGTGACATAGATGCCATGAGTGACTCGTCACCACAGATCAATGGGAGTTTTGGCAATGATGTAGATTCATCGTTTGATGATGGATGAAATGTTATGTCATGGTAAACTCTTGAATGCATTTAGAGTTTTTTGGCATGATATTGTTATGTTCATATGGAGCATGTTATCTCTTTGGATGAGATGTTATAGATCATGATTGTCATGCTTGTGTTCTTGATTCTGTAGTTGGAACTTTGACATTGGTCTTGGTTTAGTTTTTTGTGTTTTGAGTACATTGATCATTTTCTTGGTACTTCATGATATTGTGGCTTTGCATTTGGAGTTTGGCATGGGTTGATCAATTACAGGTGCTCATGGATACATGGAAACAAAAATGGTGTGCATACTTGGTGGTGGTTTTTGTTAGCCGTGCTGAGTAACTCTGTACTTCGTCAAGTGGGAGATTGTTGAAGATTGATGAAGGCCACCGTACGGTGGAGGACCGTACAGCAAGGCCACTGTACGGTGGAGATAATATCACCGTGTAGTGAAGAGGGAGGAGACATGTACAGTAGAAATGGACCGTACGGCAGAGACACTGTGCGGTGAGGAGAAGGTGCCTACACAACCACCAGAGGATGTGTCTCACGGTACGGATAGACCACCGTACGACGGAGGCAATCTCACCGTATAGTGAAGGAGGAGTTGGTGTAATGGTCATCTGCACTGAATTCTGTAATGAATTATAGTGTGTATAAATGTCTGTGAGATTCGTTAGGAATGTGTAGGTTGATTGTAAAGATAGTCTAAGCCTGTGAAGATCCAGAGTTTTGTATGTAAATTCCATTTACTGTAATACAAAAGTTTGCTTGGGGTTTTGGCTAGTGGGTTTTTCCCGAAAGGGTTTCCCACGTAAATCTCTATCTCATATGTTTTATCTTGTGTGTGTTTTTATTTTCTCTGTTCTTATTTTTCCTATGCATCTCAGTAGATTTGATCTTTATATAATTTTCCCCTCTAAATTGACATTTGGAAGGTGTTTCCACAAGTAGCTTTCCTAACAACCACAACGAGAGGGACGAGAGGGTATTTGGCTTTGGAATGGATTTCCAACCTCCCCGTTACTCCCAAAGTTGATGTGTACAGTTTTGGTATGACTCTCTTGGAAATTATTTTCGGGCGAAGAACTCTTGATTTCAATGTGCAAGATTCAAGTATGTATTACTTTCCACCGTGGGCTGCAGCCATAATTTTTTAGGGGAACACAATTAATATTGTTGAGGAGGGTATTGCAGAGGAGAAAGATATTAATGAGGTGAGAAAAGAAAGTGTTTTAGGCTTTCCATGCATTGAAAAAGATGAGGAGACGAGGCCAAGAATGGGGCAAGTGGTGCTAATGCTGGAAGGGAAGGTGGAGCCTCAAACCTCTATTCTCGTGGACAAGAAAGCAAATTTAGGTGACAATGATAGTGATAGTAGTGGCAATGGGAATATGGTCAAGCTATAATAATATGTAAGTGTAGGATGCATCTTAAAATAAAGTAGGAACTTTTATACAAGTTAAGCATAGAATTTAAATTTAAAATGTAGGAAAGGAAAGGATCTAGGAATTTTCACACAAGTTAAGCTTAGAATGTAAGCTTAAAATGTAGAGATCTCTTATATTTTATCATATAGTTTTTGTTCATATATAGTGATGATAATATGAGACTGTACATATATATTTTATCTCATTCCTTATAGAATTTGACCTTGTGACCTCTCTTCCAAAAGCATAAATTCTCCACTACTAAGCCAAATCAAGATGTACTTATTACTTTAAAAGGTATGTTAACATGTAAATTTTTATTATTACTAGTTTGTTTATTTTAAAAGTGAGATGGTTAAAAGTATAAGAGTTAATAGTTAGTTTTTTCTTAATTTTTTATATTATATAATTAGTCAAAGTATATATTGCTTAGTGGAATGGTTCTTTTCCTTCCCACTAGAATTTTAATTCAAAGTGAAATTTATCCCAGGAAATAAATATTGTTCTAGATTTATGCATATTTATTATGTCTAATTTTTAGAGAGTTGATGGATAATTTATCTTTTGTCTAGATAAGCTTCATATATTGAATCATAGATGTTATATTATTACTTTATCCAATTTTGTTTATGTGGGTGTAAGTAGATGTGTGATATATTGACATCTAGAAAATTCATTACTAAAGGATAGAGTGTGGATAAGTCATCTAATTTATAGATCAGGTAATATCATAGTAGGTTTGAATAAACAACATTTAACGAAAACCCAAGATTTACTAGTGTTTGTACTTGTATTCTCATAGTTATGCCATTAAATTTTTTGATCCTTTTATGAAAGAAAAAGTTTATTACATCTTATTTTTATAATTCAAGAAGAAGATGGAATGAGAAATGTGTAGAAGTCAAGAATATTTAAAGATTAGAAAGAAAGATAAAGTGTCTACATTCTCTAATTTAGTTGTCTTTTATGAAAAAATGTTGTACTTGTACATGGGTGAAGGAAATGAGGTTTAAATAATGATTTTAATAACTTATGTAGGTTACTTTCCTTTTCAAATTCATTTGTGTACTATATTAAATAAGGAACATGTCACTATGGTTTTGTTTACCAGTTTAGTATATTCAACAAAATTACCAAGTCATATGGAGGATGATTTTTTAGTATAAATAATTTGTCAATTAATTCTCTTCTAATGATTTTTTAGTATAAATAATTTGTCAATTAATTCTCTTCTAATGATTTTTTTGGGAATCAAATGCCTCCTATTTAGAGGTATGTAACTTAGAAAAAATGGTGAATTTTTTTAGTCTAAAATTATTGCAAATAGTGATTGGCTTCTTAAATGTATTTCTATGGAGAGAAAAGAATATTGATCGTATGAGGATTTTTTTTTGGTTTATTTATATCATTTAAAAAAATTATAGTTTAAGACATGGTAAATTATTTTGAGGGAATATGTGAAAGTGATGGGTCTACAAAAGTTGCTAATCTACCACCTGATTACTCGACATTACATGGCATGTTTTAACCAATAGAAATAATGATTGATTTGTTTTGAAACATTATTATTTAGTATTACTATGATTATACATGTAGTACATGCAACTTAAAAGACATAACCATTAGATTGCATGAATATTTAAAAATACACATTTTACTTATAAATGCCTAGAAAAATGTATTTTAGTGTTTAGTGCTATGTGATGCTTTTGTTTCTCTTCCATTTTATGTTTGATATTATGTATTATATAACATTTGGGAAGGTCAAGGAATGCCTTATCTACCTTATGTACATTTGGAAAAGGCTATACAAGTGTTAGAGACATTGTGGTAAGATAACTAACGTGCATATGCAAGTCTTCTATAATAGGGGGGTGATTTTTAGACAATTCTAAGATATTAAAAGTATTATTGGAGCTTCTTGAGAGAAGATAAGTATTATAAGCATATTTATGTCATTGGCTATGAAATGAAGATCATTTCTCCATAGACTATAGTTTTTAAGGAAAAGTAGGTTTTCTCAATGGTAATTTCTTATTCTCATGTTATGCATGTTTAATTTATAAAGTTTTAATGGGTAATATCTTTAAATAAGACAATTGCATATTGTAAATTTATTTATTGATTGTATTTTATTATAGGTATATGTTGTTTGAGATAATTTGACATCATGAAAATTGACTATTGAAGAGTATAGTTTTAGTTGAAAACCCTATTTATAGATCATATATAAGATTATAAATTTACTTCCCATGTTTGTTTCCACATGAGCTCTCATTATATTTTTTTATCCATCTCAGGACTATTATAAACATATAATAGAAATGAGAAAAGTGTATATATTATATATTAATGCCATGAGAGAATATCAGATATTCATATTAAAACATATGTTATATTTATTTTATTATAATGAAAAAGGTAGGATTCCATAATCCTAGATTTATTGGTAGAAAGGTTTTAGTCTTGTAATACCTTTTCTAAGGTATATTTCATCTTTATAATAATAAGTGGTCATGTGAGGGATTTTTATAAACTAAACTAAGGTAATGGTAAATTTCATCTTTCAATTGTGAATAAGTGCATTGCAATGGAAGTCTAAAAGAAGTTCAAAACTAACCACTTTTGTCTTTAAGTTTAAAAAGGTGAACATGGGCAATTAATTCAAGATACATATATTAAAAATTGAATGATGTGATAAGAAGAGAATTACATAATTAAAATATAATTTCTAAATTGTTAATCTTCATTTTAAATAATTTTTATTAAGATGTTAGACCATTTTTAAGCATGTTTACATTATTCTAGATTAAGCACAACACTATTGCTATCACCATTAGTATCGCTTCAATTTACTCAATTGTTCATGAGGAGAGGAGATGGAGGCTCCATCTTCTGTTCCATTATTAGCACAACTTGCCCCATGTTTGTCCTTGTCTACTCATCTTTTTCAATGCATAGAAATTCTACAACAGTTTCTCTTCTCATCTCCTCAATATCTTTCTCCTCTACAACACACTCCTCTACAATATTTACTATAGTCTCCTCATAAATTCTAGTTGTGGGCCACATGGGAAAGTAAGACATACTTGAATCTTGCACATTTAAATAAAGATTTCCTCACCCGTAAATGATTTTCACGAGCATCATTTATGGTACTTTTTTTTTTTTTTTCGATCAGTAAAGGCCGAAGCCAAGTTTTTGTATTATGCAGAAAGAAAGTATACAGAATCTAACATCTAGTAATCAAAATAATGTTCAAATATGGAGAATATATAATATGAAGCATAAGCTCTCTCCATGAAATACAAGTATCAACCATGAAGAAAGAAAGTTGAAAGCTACTTATCCCTGCTAGTAATAGACAGTTTCAAGCGGTCAACATTCAAACTGGGATCAACTTTATATCAGCACCGTCAAATCATCATTCTTCTCTCGGGCATCGGTAAGATTAACCGCAACAAGAACCTTAGTTACATTTGTGGTTGGTCACATGATCGCAAAGCACCATACTAACCTCTGTGATCATGCGACTACAACCTCTTAACCACGTAATGTTGATCACAACCCCTCTCAAAAGTCTTCGGCCACATTACCAGTCAGCACACTAGGCCCACCTGCCAATCTGCCACCCTATTTCTCAGACCAACCGGAGACCGCCACAACACCACCTTCCCTGACAGTAGGACCACTACATCTATCCACCAACGGGCCCCATGAGACAGATGTCAACCGGTCGCATGATCACATGTCAAAAATTTTTGACATGCGATCATGTGACAACCAATAAAATCACGCGCCTTCACTTCCTTTCTGATGCCTGCCTACCAATCTGCCACCCTGTTTCTCAGACCAATCAAAGACCGGCACAACACCACCTTCCCTAACAGCAAGACCACTGCATCCATCCACCAATGGGCCCCATGTGACAGATGTCAACCAGTCACATGATCACATGTCAGAAATTTCTAACCCCAAAACCTTGCGTAGTCGGTATTGACACCCCTCCACCATGCATTAACATGACCAATGAGAGGACACTAGGGTGGCGTGACATGTCATCGGTCCTCTGATCATTATCCCAATCGATAGCTAAGTGTACCATACTTTTCACTTACCACAACTACCTTGGGCCTTCCCTTCTACCTTGTTGCATGATTGCAAGGCAATTTTCCACTCTTGCGATCATGCGAGCAGACCACATTTCTACCACAACTACCCAGCTATAGCATCTAATGAAGTTTTATTTAATTTTATTCCTTTCTCTCTAGCATTACATCAAATCAGATTTTTTCTGGGCATTTCTAGAAGTTTCCCAGAGGTTGTATGTTTTTGAAAAAGGGCAAAAAGCTCTACAATGGTTTCCATCAATGACTGTACCACTGTTGGAGCTGAAGTGGGGATGACAGCTATCAAAAGTACTTGCTCTCTAATCACTATCCCAATCGATAGCCGAGTATACCATTCTTTTCACTTACCACAACTACCCTGGGCCTTCCCTTCTACCTTGTCGCATGATCGCAAGGTAGTTTTTCCACTCTTGCGATCATGCGACCAGACCACATTTCTACCACAACTACCCAGCTGCAGCATTTAATGTCAAAATAAGGAGAGATCTTCTCCAGGGAGATCAGCTAGAGGATATGTACTTGTCCTTTTTATTGATCAACCTTTATGTACTTGTCCTTTTGATCGATCACCCTTTTTTGAATCCAGCAAAAGCTTCACCTTCCGAATTTGAAAGTGACTGAAAAGATGGATAAAAATACCCTGCAATACTTTTTCACTTGCTAGATTTGGAAGGAAACGAGATGATGAAGAAACTACCTCCACATATAGCCTTGAGAGCCAATCCCTTCCTGATTTATTTAACTCGAGAAGGTGATGGGATGTTTCTAAGAATGAGGATTGGTTTCTGAACATTTAACTTGTTCAAGTTGACAAACTCATATTTGTGATGTGATCGATTTTGAAGTTGTACTCTACACAATACCCTTATCTAATTTGACTTGTGAGCTAGCCGTTGGAGATCCATCTGACGTGTATACCATCTGGTGCCTTATTTTCCAACTCATCTTCTTTACTATTACCTTCCTGGTAGATATGATTAGCCGTTGAAGATTCAAGATTTGAAATGAGGCTTAATATATTTTCCAAATAGGATTGAAGTTTCCAATTTGAAATAGACCCTGATCTTATTGCATTTATAATAATCATTGAGTCTCCTTCTATTTCAATTCTATTCATATTAAGTTCTCTAGCTAGAACTAAGCCGTGATAAAGAGCTTTTATTTCTGCAACATTATTAGTATCTGGGTCTAATGGTTGTGCTAGTTGGGCTATAATTTGACCCTCAGTTGAATGAATGATGCAACCCACTCCAAAAGGGCTCGGACTTCCTCTTGAAGCCCCATTGAAGTTTAATTTAACCCATCCTGGAGAAGGAGATTTCCAAACACATGTTAATCTGTGAAGAGAACTCCCCTTACAGCCTCTACCAATAATGGAAGGCATTTTCAAACCATGCCAATTTTTTAACATCCTATCATCCTAGCCAAAATAAAATTTATGAATGGTTGAGAATGTTTGATTCCTAGAATTCATGATCTCCACTATAGCAGCCTCAATTCTATTTAATAACTGATTCGTGTTCAATGCTTTCTCTTGAAATAATCTCCTATTCCTTTCCTTCCACAATTCCCATAGAAGTATTGATGGGGATATGATCCAGAGGTTCCCACATAAGCTTTCTTTGGAGATAGTTGGCCAAGCAATAAGGTGTGATTGCAGATCTTGAGGAGAAACAGTTGTCCAATTCAATTTTGAGTGTAACCAATCCCAACATTCCACTGAAAATTAGCACGAGAATAATAAATGATTGAGATTTTCTTCATGTTGATAGCATAGTGTGCATCTAGATGGTCCATAAAATCCCATTTTTTTGAATTTCTCAGTTGTTAGAATACGGTCCTGAAAGGCTGCCCAAAGGAATGTGCCTGCTTTAGGCAAACACAATTTGTTCCAACATAGGTGAGTGGGGATTAAGGAAGATTTTTGAGAATGTTGAGTTAATAATTTATACCCTTCCTTCACCTTGTAATTACCATCCTTGGATCCAAACCAAATGATCTCATCATTGCCACTTTTTAATAGAAAAGATCTTTCTTGAAGAGCAGATTTTATCAACTGTAATTCTTGATGATTGGCCCCAATATTCATGAAGTCCTTCCAACTCCATGATCCATCCTCTTTGGAAGATGCAGAAGGAGAGATATAGTCTCTCAACATTGTTCCCCACTTACCCTGGCTAATGTGCATAATCTGTTGAAGCCCAGGAATTGAATGAAGACTTTGAAAACCTCCCAAGAATCTTCCCAAAATCTCGCCAGATTACCACTTTTTGTGTTCCAAGAAAGGTAGGAATCAACAATATGTCTAGATTTGATAATAAAATTCCAAATTCTAGATCCTCTTGGAACATTTTTAATTCTAAATACTTCTTGTATCCCCCCTGAATGCAGGTATTTGCCTTTTAGAATTCTCACCCATTTGCAATCTTTGTTCTTAATTAGCTTCCAATATAATTTTACTCCTAAAGCTGAATTCTGCCATAACTGATTTTTGATCCCTGTACCCCCTGAAGAAATAGGTTTGCAAATATTTTCCCAAGAGATCAATTTGAATTTCTTGTTCTGATCAGTGCCATGCCAAAAGAAATTCCTTAATTTCTTAATTATATCCATGTAACCAGAAGAAGAAAAAGATAGGCATGATAGAAGATAGATAGGAATGGCTGAGAGAGTGGCTTTAATCAATATAATCATCCCTGCCCATGAAAGCCATTTCGCTTTCCAACTTGCTAATTTTTGGTCCAATCTTTCATTCAATGATTTCCAAACCCTTGTGGTCTTGAGACTTTTGTCAATGGGAATTCCCAGGTAATTGCATGGAAGAGATCCTACTTTGAAGGCCAGGATGGATTCAATCTTTAATTGAACTCTCTATTTTGTGTCAAAGAAAAAAATGACCGATTTGTCTTTGTTCACTAATTGTCCTGAGGCTAGAGCATATTTGTCTAAGATATTTCTGAAATTGGATGCTTCTCTAACTGATCCAAGGCCAAATAAAAGGTTATCATTAGCAAATTGCTGATGTGTGATAGGAGGCACCGAAGATGTGACTGAGATACCTCTAATACTTCCCTGAGATTGAAGATTAATGATGCTTCTCCCTAAAGCTTCTGCCATAATAATATATAATAAGGAAGAAAGGGGATCACCTTGTCTAATTCCATTTGTGCCACCAAAGAAACCATGGGGTGATCCATTAAGAAGAATAGAATATTTTGGGATTGATATACAATAGAAAATTAGATTTATCCAAGCTTTGGAAAAGCCAAAGCATTGCATACATTTCGAAAGAAACCTCCAATTCACTTTGTCATAAGCCTTTTTGATGTCTAGTTTAATTATCATGATTGGTTTTTTTGAAATTTGGATAGAATGAATTGCCTCTTGTGCAATAATGATACCATAAAAAATAGATCTGCCCGGAACAAAACCAGTTTGTTCTTCCCCAATGATTTTATCTAAGATCACCTTTAGCCTATTTGCAAGAGTCTTTGAAAGAATCTTATAGATAGTATTACATAAAGAAATAGGCCTAAATTCATCCAACGAGTTAGCATTACCTAATTTTGGAATGAGGGAAATAAAAGTGTTGTTGATTTCAGTTAGAAATCTACCTAATGCTCTTTCAGATTCAAGGGCTTGAGTGAGTTCCAAACCAATCAGCGGCCAGTAGTGGAGGAAGAAAGAAGGAGGAAACCCATCTGGTCTCGGAGCTTTATCTGGAGCCATTGAAGATAATGTCTAATGAATTTCCTCTATTGTGAATGGTCTCAAAAGCATCCGGTTGTCCAAGTCTGAGAGCAACTTAGGTATCTTGCAGAGAATTTCTTGTTGATAGGTAAAAGAAGAAGAATCTGATGAGTTCAACACTTTAGAGAAGTAGGATACTATTTCTTGCTAGAGCTCTTTCTGATTGGAGATAATTGATCCATCTTGTTTGGTGATTTGGATTATCCTATTATTATTCCTTCTACATTTAGTGTTGGTATGGAAGAACTTGGTGTTTTTATCTCCAACTGCCAACCATGTTTCTCTTGATTTTTGTTTCCAAAAGATTTCTTCCTTGCTAAGCACATCCTGTAATTCCTTCAGCAATTCCTTCTCTTTAAAGTGTAAATCCTGATTCATTCCTTGCATCATGATCTCATTATTTAGTTCTTCCAATTTAGACTCAATTTCCTCCTTGGAAGAGAAAATATTATTAAAATGAGTTTTGTTCCAAGTGAACAAATTTTGTTTGATGAATTTTAGTTTTGTAACAAAACAATACATTTTGGAGCCTTCCACCTTTGCTTCCGACCACCAATTTTCAATCCATTGTAGAAATTTTTCTTCTTTCAACCACATGTTTTCAAATTTAAAAAAGCATTTGAGAGGTTTATCTTCTTCCAACAAATCTAGACAAATGGGAAAGTGATCAGATCCTGAGTAGGGGCAGATGGATGCTTTTAATCCAAAAGGAAAGGATGTGATGTCTCCCTTAAAAAGGAACTTGTCCAATTTTTTTGAAATATTATCTAATCCCAATCTTCTATTGGACCAAGTGAAAGCCCCATTGTCCAATTCAATTTCCAGCATATCTTCTTTTTGAAGCCATTCTTGAAAATTAGATTGAGATTGAGAGCATCTTTGTGAACCCCACTTTTTTTCTGAGGCATGGATGATGGCATTGAAGTCGCCTCCCATAATGAAATTGGAATCTAGAAATAGTGAAAGCCAATTACTGATATCCTCCCATATCTCCAATTTTCTCCTTCTTGTTATAGGCCCATACACATTAATAAGATATATGGATAGGTTTGTCTGTGTACTAATGATTTTGCCCCCCATCCAACTTTGGGAATCTTTGATATGTGAATATAATATAGTTCTAGGATTCCAAATAATTGCTAAACCCCCTAATGCCCCTGCTGCCTCAACAACTGTGGCTTTCCAATCTCCCAAGGATTTAGTGAAGACTTCTATTTGTGTTTTACTCATTTTGGTTTCTTGAAGGAAAATGACATCGACCTTAGCTGTCCAGATGCAGTGTTTTGCTAAACGCTGTTTGTTAGGGGCATTCAGTCCCCTAACATTCCAAGAAAGAAGTCTCATTGAGAATAGGGAAGGAACTTCCCCTTCCCTACATTTAAATATGTTGTGATCTTAGCTTGATCTTGATCCTTACCCCTTTCTTCTCTTAGAATAGCAGCTAATTTTCTTCCTTTCCCTCTCTTTTTCCCAGATCCACAATCCAAAATTGTTTTGTGTTCCAATTGCATCATTCCTAGCAGAGCATTAGAGCTAGCCAAATCTATTTTAGAATCTGATTCCTTGTTTTCTAATTTTGGTAAACCCTGGGAATATTCTATTATCTCTGATTGAAGAATTGAATTGTCTTCATTCATGTCTCCATGATCCTCTTCCTCATAATCATCTTCCAACATTTTTTCAAATAGAGAATGTGAAGAAGAACAATTTGTCTCATAACTCTCTGGAGCAGTTCTGAAAAGATCATAGACATCTTGGAGCTTAGATGGAATTGGTTCTTGTATGCTTCCTGACCTTTCTGATCTTGTAGAAGAAAGTTTCTGATTTGGTAAATTTTTTAAAGGTTTAAGTGAAATTAAACCTCCCTTCACTTTATTTCTGGAAGAAATTAGGGGTAGTTCAACTTGAGCTTCCAGAGTAGAATTTTTATTCTTTTTATTTCTAATTCTGGAGGATTTCCTGCAACCTGACCCTAGAGAGAATTTGTTTTTCTCAGGGGTACTAGATTTTGATAGGTCTTTTAGATCACAAAGTCTAATTTTTAGAATGTCATCCTCTTTGTTCAAGTGATTTTGTGAAGCAGAAGAAATAGATGTATTTGAATTTTGACCCATTTGTTCTTCATTCTTAAGATCACAAATTTTCATATTCAAGATGTAATCATCCATGCTGGAGATGTTAATCTTCCTGTCCCTTTGTTTAATGGCTACCTCCCAATTGTTATTAGAAGTTTGGATGTGATCCTCCTGAAGGACTTGATCAGCAATTTCCTCCATTAGTTCCTGCTGAACTTTTTTGTTGTTTTTGCTAGAAATTACAATAGTTAAAAAAATTAGTTCCAACATTTTTTTAATGTTAATCCTTCATATTTTAATTCATATCATTAATTTTTATTTTATTCACTCTTTTGTAAAATTAAACTCTTAATTGCCTAACATTTTGATGTTATTTCTTTATATTCTAATTCCTACCATGTAATTTTGATTTTCTTCAATCTTTGGAAAAATTAAACTCTTAATTGCCAACATTTTCATCTTCTTAGGATTCAATTATTAAAAAGACATTCAAAGTCCATAAGAATAATTGTGACTTCCATCCTATTGAAAATATATTGTGAGTAAAATTGATTGCCTAATATTTTCATCAAGCCCTAAGATTTTTCCATTGAAAACACATTCAAAGAACATAATTAATTTTCATTGAAAAGATATTACATTTGAGTAGGTATAATTGTGTAACATTTTCATCTTCGTAGAATTATACCACTGAAACACATCACAAAATCTTTTATAATAGAAAATTTGCATGTATTACTACTTGAAAAAATAACAAAAATACACAACTTCTAATACTAACTCTTAACTAGATATTTACCCAAGAAAATGAATGAATGAGAAACTTAAAATGTGTGATTCACCTCAGAAGAGATAATTATTTATCAACTATGTGGAAATATTCATGCACAACTTCTAATACTCCTCTGTAACTATACTCACCAAATGATTTTAAAAAAAAATTCAAACAATGAAAAAAAGAGGCATGCAAAAAGCACATTGTTATATTTTATTAAAAAAAAATTAAATACTTTTGTGCACACAACATTTTTCCTTGTTAATATTAGGGTGGATGCAAGAAGTTGAGTCCCACTTTTGGGTAAAAAGTGAAAGTGTTTTCCTTGTTTCTCAACTTTTCTATGAATTGATTTCAAAATTTGAGGCACTTAGAGATTGAATCTCAAAAAACTTCAATAATAGAAATTATAGTGGTCAGAGTCAACTTTTAAAATATGTAATTTATTCCAATACCCACATGGTATAATTTTTTTTAGTAGGTATGTTTAAAACCACTTTTGAAAATGCATGTTTCAGGACCATACCACACAAGTGTATGACCACCATATTTTGACCTAAATAAATGATTTTTTCAAATCCTTCTGGGAAAAGATACCTAAGACACCAAAGATTGATGAGCATATTTTTTTCTTTTTTTTTATTGAATATTTTTTTTATTAATTTTTAACTGATGGTAAAATACATTTTCAAAGCCTTCGGTGTATGGCCACCATAAATTGATGAAATTTTCAATTTTTTTACAAATTCTTTTTCTTTATCTTCAAGAGAATTTAATGAAGATTTATGTTATATAATTTATTTTCCAAAAAACCTAAAACCAAAAATTTATTTATGTTATATATATATATATATATATATTGTGTGTGTGTGTGATTAGTAAAAGGCTAAAGCTAGATAAATTTTATTAAGTTCCAAAAATAATGCATGAAACTCCATTCAGTGCGGGCATTGGTAGGAAAGAATGGAGAAGAAAACCTCCAGTCTTGCCCGGAACATATGTCTAGTTTTTAATAAGGTATTACATAATTTTCCAGATAGGAGCATACCCCTATTTACATATCCAAGAAAAATACATCCCCAAGCCTTATATTGGCAAAAATTTCTTAGGCTGCTAACATAATCACATATGCCTTCTCTTCCCTTGGGATTCAAACTTTCTTCCTTCATACCTGTAATATTCAAAACCTCTATTGATCGTGCCCAAAATAAGTTAGTTACCAGAATATATTAAAACTGCAAATCTTTTAATGAAATCCTGGTTGTCCTCCTTTGTTCCCACGATCTACTAATTTAGTATAAAAAGATAAAGAAATCAATAAGGATTAGACCATCTTTAAGGATTAGAGAAGATTCCTTAATTTTTAAGGTTGATTCAACCATCTAACCTACTAAGAACTAAAATTTATAATTCCAAAAATTTCCTGCATTACCAAATTATCATTTTATTTGATAATACTTCAGGATTCTGATAACAAACATTTCCTATACCTTCGATTTAAAATATTACCTATGTGAAAAATTTATATAAGATTTTATGAACACTTGTATATAAGTTAGAATTTGAATCTATTTTTAAATTATGATATTTCACCCCTGTTATTCTAAATCCTATTTAACTTTCCTAAGTTTCTTATACTCCAATTCCTTTTACTAAAATGATATTCAATTATTCTATGGGGAATAGTAGTCCTCTTAGAAGCCTTCACTAAATCTAGTTATATCTTCATAACCCATATAATAATTCTTCAAGCTACTGATTAGGAGTACCCAAGATCCTCCAATCATTACCTCAACATAATCTATAATTATAACTGAATTTTGAGTAGGCTACTTTATCTTCTACCAACGTTTAATTAGAATCAGAATCAAAGCATCAAAACTAAAAAGAAAGGACTCAAACGATAGAAGAATCCTTCCTCAAAGGTTGGAAACTCAAAAAAGATAATTAATTTTAGAATTAATTTTCTCCTTCTTACCAATCTCCATAGATCCTAATCAGATGAAAACTAAACATGACTAAGATTTGAAGTTAGAAGCAAAGTCTTCAGAACAAGCTTTCTAAACAATCCATAAAAATTACAATATCAAACTAAGATCTTGGAGAGCTTGAATAAGAAATCATAATGTTAAACACAAGTAATGAAAGTATGCTAAAGCTACACTAAAATATCCACATTGATTACTCAAAAAATAAAAACATCAAGCTGAAAACCTAGATATAAGAAGTCCTCCCCTAAACAGGAAAAGAGAAGTTGCCAGTCGGAGATACAATATAGATTTGAGGGTTCCTATCTAGAAGTCATCACAGAGGTCTCTGTGTTGACTTCAGGATAAGAGATCCTCATAAAGGATTATACCATACTAGAACTAGCAAAGATGAAGAAATTAAATAGCAATATAAACATCTTTACCCTGCAACTGTTAGTGTGATAAAGATACCTGGTAGGATATTGTTCCAAATGCAGACTGTTTAGATACCATATTATAAATAGAAAACAACATCTATAATCTGTTCACTTTCTAGAAGTAAAGGGGAAAAGAATTGGCTTATAACTAGAAAGAGAATCATAATTATGATTTTGACAAAGAGCTCTGAATCCTACTATAAGAAGCATATTTGTTCAAAGAAACAAAGGCTAGACATGCAATTATTTAGAAACCAATAAACCTGCCATTGAAAGGAGACTTAAAAGGATAATCTAGAATTAATAAGACTACTCAAAATATGTATCTTCAGCCTATTAATAAATATGAATCTTTATCTAATTCTAATTATTTCCCTAAATATAACATGCTATTCCAAGAACCTAAATATTTCCACAAAGTTCATGTGCTAGAAAGATAAGGAAGATGATTTATGTCCAATCCTTATTAGCCTTTAGCAAAATTTTATCAGTTAAAGGAAATATTCAAACACAAGAGACAAATAAAATTAGTTGTTGCATAGTTCACTTAATAAGAGCATCAGTACATTAACCCACCTTCTAGAATGAATATATATATATATATATATATATATATATATATATATATATATATATATATATATGTCTACATTTATATGCATACATACACATATATATGCACACACACACACACACATTTATATGTATGCACACACACACAAACACACACACACATATATGTATGCATATATATAAAAGTATATAGGCAAGCTTAATTTGTTTTTCATGATGGAAATAATATCTCCATATGAAAGGCCTTACTTATCTTGAGTAGATTAAATCTTATTCATAAGAGATTATATAGATTAAGTTTTAAACAGATTGGAGATAGCATTACAATGCATTTTTCCATCATACTTCAAAATTACAGTAAAAGCTATCTAAAACTAAATAGAAACCCCACTTAATAGTATTGATATATTCTTATATAAAGTATGAGCTATTCAAAAATAATTTTACAGTTCAAAAATCCTTGCCTTACCTATATACATGTCGGTATCCATAGTTTAAAGAGTCTAAGTATCTCTATTCTATTATACAGAATATCTATTCTTCTGCTAGAATTGCTATCTAACCATATGCCTTTTGCTAAAATAAAACCAAAAAAGATACCCATGTTTCTAGTCTATTAGTTATCATGCTTAATCTTTTTGAAGTGCTTGGAAGCTCCATTCTTCATCCTTCTTTCTGATGATAACAATGGATTCATTTTCTGGTATTGTGTTTTTGGAATGCCGAGAGCATTTCTTCATTTCAGGGGCTATGAAATGAAAATTCTTCTTTTCTTCATTATCCATTTCCTTTAGAATATTGAACCCTTCATCTCTCCAATAGTCTAGTAGGCATTCCATCTCCACATTTTCTTTTAGGAGTTCTTTGTATAGAAAATCCAAGTTTTTGGACATTTTTGGCCATAATTCATCAAAATGCCTTTCATCTTTAAATGTTAATATAGGAATTCACTGAGAATCTGGGATTTCCTTGAAATTCTTGATCTTTTTCTTTATTATAGTTTTTTGGGTAGAGGATTGTCAGGTGATTGTCAGGTGATTGTCAATACTATGGACCATTTGTTCCAGCCCTCCTAGAAAAACCTCCTCAAAGATAATCTTCACAATTTTAATGATCTCTTATTTCTTACAACTTGCAAAGGAGGAAAGAGCTAGAAAGAGTCCTACAATAGTCCCATTAGTTCTGAAAGTGAACTTATTATCAAAGTGATGATATCCTAGCCCTCTCTCCAGTGCCCTTCTTGGAGAATCAAAAAGAGGGTTTAACATTTGATTCCAACATTCTGGTTTTATCATTCCCCCAAACACCATAGCATGGTAGTCATGAAGAACAAAGGTAACTAACCTAGACTCCATCTTTTGTTTAGTCGTACACTTCATATAAGTTACTCAGCTCTAATTTCTAGAAGATGTTGAAGCCTTCGCATATTAATAATCATTTGTATAAAAGTATTTAATGACAGCTATGATGATTCTACTCACATCCTGCTTTCCATGATCTTTTAGGATTGCATGCGTTTTAGTCATTATAATACCACACTTCTATATTAATTACTGAAAGCAAGGCACCATGATCTATTTGAATCTGTCTAATTCCTACCCATGATGTAATGATAGTCTTACTCTTATTAGCTTACATAAAAGGAAAACCTAAAGTACTCCATATTTTAATAGGATGAACTTATTAATTCTTATTAGGCTATGATGAGGAGTAAAACTAATGATTACTAAATCTATGAAAGACTATCTCTTATCTAATGGGAGCTAAGATTAATAATGAGAAAAACATGCCATGATAGAGGTAAGAGAAAATCATGCCATAACAAAGGAAATTCATATTCACGTATATATATATATATATATATATATATATATATATATATATATATATATCTGTGTGTGTTTAAGTATATAATAATATATATAGATGTAAGTGAATATTATAAGTGTATAAGCTACTAAAAAGGAGAGTGTGAAAAAATTACCATGGATCTTTTGCAAGAGATATGAATGTCAAAAGTATAGTTAATTTCCCAAAGGTCTTCGTGCAACATCAAGTCTAAAATTGGAGTCAATTTCCTTGCTATTTTGAAAGATTCTACATGTAGATTCTAATGTAGAAAAATATAACTCTGAGTCTGATACCAAGGATCTACCTTAATGTTTCTATGGTTTGATGGAGGGGAAGGATTAATGGGAACACTAATGTTGTCAAAGTAAGCCCAGGCTTCTACCTCAGGCTAGGGGTAAGGTAAATTTAGAGACCCTAAAGAGCCAGATACTCTAGAGACCCTATATAATATCCCTATGCAAGAATTCTATTCTATAGAAACAAAATACCATTTGCACCTAGGTTAGCTTGTTCATCAGCACTTTTATTACATTCCTGATAGATACATGGTTAATGGTGGTTTTTTTAAATGATTTGCATATGATTAAATCTTGGGAGAGAAGATAATTTAGTTTCCAATTTCGTGTAGATCCTTTCTTTAAAGCATTAATAATGATTGTAGAATCTCCTTCATTTTCTAAATTATCTAATCCTAAGGCTCTACATTTTCTAAGTCCTTTGACTAAAGCCAACAATTTTGCCTATTTGTTGGTTTCAATTCCAATAGGAGCAGCCAGAGTTGCAATTTCAATTCCATCATTATTATGAATACATCAACCAATGCGTGCTAATCCAGGATTTCCAATAGATGCCCCATCAAAATTTAGTTTAAACCAGTCTTCCTCTAGAAGGAGCCATTTACAATTTTTCCTTTTAGAATCCTTTTCTTGACCTCCCATACCAATAAAGGGAGGGAGAGAAAGACCAATCCATTTTCCTCTCATTTTTTCATCCCAATGACTCATGTGAAGATCTGATTTTTTTAGTTTAGAAGTTCTTCTATTAATAGTTTTTATGAGAGCTACTTCAATCTTATTAATAATTTGCATCCAATCCAATTTCTCTTCCTTAAAGATTATTCTATTTCTCTCTTTCCAAATTTCCCATATTAGCATTGAATGAATTGTTGTCCATAGGTTGGCATAGATACTCTCCTTTTTAATAGCAGGCCAAGCTTGGAGCATTGCGAGGATTGAATTGGGGAAGAACAATAACTAGCCCAAGTTTCTTGAGAGCTATTTCTAGCATTGGTTCATGTAGGAGAAGTTCAAAAATAAATGATCAATATCTTCTCTATTGTTCTCACAAAGAGGGCATCTACTAGGTCCTGAAAAATCCATATTCTTGAATCTATTTGCTGTCAAGAGTCTATTACTGAGGGCTAGCCAGGCACAAAAACCAACTTTGGCTTAACAATTTTTGTTCCAGCATAGGTTTATAGGAATGTCGGTCTTGGATCTCTTATAGATTTTAATGATCAGGTTATAACCATCTTTAGTGTTATATTCTCCATCTTTAGAACCATCCCAAACCAACAAGTCCTCTTTGTCATTTAGAAATATTATTCTTTTTTTTTAAGTCTCTTTTAATAGCTTTTCATCTTTTGATGATATCCAGGTACCTCCTTAAAGGATTTCCATACCCAATATTCTCCATTGAAAAAAATATAGTCCTTAAAGAAAAATCCCTATCCTATATTCTAAATAGTTTTAAAGAGAAATATTGTCTAGTTCTCTATCTAAGACTTCATAGCCTCCCCAAGAATCGGTCAAAAAAAGAACATCTTCACATATGCCTAGATTCCATGTTAATTTATTCATAATAATGTATCAGAAATCTAACATGAAGTTCCAAATTTTACATCCTCTAGGAGGATTTAATTCCCTAAAATATTAATGGAGGAATTCTTACTCAAATATTTAGAATAAAGAATCTTAGCCCATTTGGCCTCAGGATTTTGAAACATTCTCCAAGTTAACTTAGCTCCAAGGGCTTTCCCTTGGTCACCTAAGTTTTTGAGACCCGCCCCACCCTCATCTTTTGGTCTGCATAATCCATCCGAAGAGATCAGGGGGATTTTCTTTGTATCATCACACCCTTGCTAGAAAAAAGTTCTCATATGTTTATTTAATTCTGACTATTTGTTGGAGGGCAGATGGATATAGGATAACTGGTAAGTTGGCATAGCTGCCAAGACATACCTTACCATGGTTTCTCTACCAGGTAAGGATAACCATATTCATTTCCATGAAATTATTTTATTCTTGATCTTTTCAATCATGAGATTCCATATATCTAAGGATCTACTGCCTTTCACTAAAGGGAGGCCTAAGTACCTACAAGGAAGCTTGCCTTGCTTAACTTTTAGGATTTGGAAAATAGCTGATTCTAACTTTTTATATGTGTTAAAGAAGAAGATTTCAGATTTATCTAGGTTAATTTCTTGTCCCGATGGCTCGGTGAAGGTATCTAGAATCCTTCTAAAAGACCTAGCTTTAGTTCTGTTACTCACACCATATGGCAATGTGTCATCACCAAATTGTTCATGGTTAGTTGGATCTATATTATTCGTAATAGCAATACCTTCAAGAGTTACCTTCTCTTTTCCTTAGAAACAGTGCATCCTAAGGCCTCAGCCATGATAATGAATAAAAAGGGGGAGATGGGATCACCCTTCCTTAAACCTCTAGAAATGCTGAAGAATCCTTCTGGAGTTCCATTAACTAAGATGGAGATCATAGAGATAGTGATGCATTCAAAAATTAAGTTGATCCAACTTTTGGAAAATCCAAAAGCTTCTAAGCATTTACAAATTAGGAATCTCCAATCAGCCTTATCGTATATTTTCTTAATATATAACTTGATAATTATACAAGGATTCTTTTTCATTTGGATCGAGTGAATGGCTTCTTGTGCAATGATGACTCCATCAAAGATCAACCTACTAGGAACAAAACCATTTTGTTCCTCACTAATGAGTAGAGGAAGGAGTTTCTAGATTCTCAGGGATAGGTTTTTAGTTAGAAGCTTGTATAAGGTGTTGTAGAGTGCAATTGGTCTAAAATCATTGAGGCTAACAGGTTTTCCTTTTTTAGGGATAAGGGAAATGAAGGTGTTGTTTAGTTCTTTCAACAATTTACCAAATTTCTAACCCCTTCAAGAGCCTCAGTGACTTCCTTCCATATAAAGTGCCAGCATTTCTGAAAAAAGACAACAGAAAAACCATCTGGGCTTGGGGATTTATCTAGATTCATCTACATTAGTGCTGCTTTAAATTCTTCATTCATGAATTTCTCTGTTAAAATCTTATCATGTTTTTTGTGATGCCACTAGGTATGTTTTTTAGTAACTCTGTTTGTTTATCTAGGTTAGAACACTCATAGTTGTTAAGTATATTACTAAAGAAATGTACCATTTTAGTAGGAATCTCCTTTGGATCATTGATTATATGCTCCATTTTATTATCAATGCATGAAATTTTATTAGTGTTTCTTCTCTGTTTAGTGCTATTATTAAAAAATTTCATTTTTCTATCTCCAACTTCAAGCCAAGTTTCCCTAGATTTTTGTCTCCAAAAAAATTCTTCTCTTGCTAATGTTTCCTCATATTCTAAAAGGAGTTCCTTTTCTTTAAGGTAGAGTTCTTCATCCATTCCTAACTGAATAACATGAGAATTTACATTGTTCAACTCTTTTTCCAAATTTAGTTTTGAATCAAAGATATTTCCAAACTTGTTCGAATTCCACTCTATCAATTTCCTTTTGATCAATTTCAACTTATATACTACTATATACATCTTGGAACTAGTCACCTTGGATTTAGACCACCATTGTTCTATCAAATTCAATATGTTAGGGTCTCTAAGCCAAGCTTGTTCAAATTTGAAGGGACATTTTTTTGGTTTGATTCCATAAGAATACTAAGTTGCATTAGGTAGTGATCAGATCTAGAAATAGGCAAGATCTTAGCTTCAAAGGTATGGTTAGTATCAATAAGACTACCTTAAAGGAAGAATATATCTAACTTTTTTGCAATGTTGTAAAAACCTTGTCTTCTATTATTCCATGTAAAGGAATTATCTTTCGTGGGGATTTCTCGAAGGGAATTCCTATCCTTCCAAATGGTGAAATCTCTTGCTACTAATGGAAGTTTGTTTTTGATTAAATAAAATAGGTTTTACAAGGATCCTAAAACCCACAATAGTTTAAAGTTTAAATAAGTCAAGAGTACCAAGCAAGGAAAATAAAATAGAGTAGCTAGGACAGGCCACCACAGGGCCAAACAAGAAAAAATAAAGAAACTAAAGTAGAGCCAAAGGACAAAGCACCAAGACTAGTTATGCCAAGCTTCTGAGCATGACAACCACATTGCTTTCTAAGGCCTCCATTAGTTGAACTGTGCCTTTGACGTTGTGCACTTGGGAGCCTTGTGGGTCTATCTTCTCCCTGTTCTTCCTGGTTTGAGCCCTGGTTCTTTTACCTAGTCCTTCTGTCAACTCCTTGTCCTCCCTCATAGTCCTCTGCTTGGAATTGGGATCCATTTTTTCTTCCATCCTTTTAATCAGTAGCTTAAGGTTCTTGTTGGACATTTTAAGGATGTTAAATTTTTTCTCTACCACTCCCTTGAGGGTTTCTTCCAGACTTATCATTTTGGCTTCCATGTTCGTGACCCTGGTTTCCAGACATGGCTTAATCTCTGTGATCTTTTCCTTGTTATCCAAGCCCTGAATTTTTTCCTTGATGTCCTCAATCTTGTGGTAGAGCTATTAAGATCCAAACTAGTCCAGCATACTATTTTTATTGTTGTTAAGAAAATCCATGTCCATCTCCGTAGCTTTATCACTAAGCACAACCAGTGCAGGGTCTATCAATTCTTCCTTATGGACTTTTCCTTCTTTGTCCTCTAGAATCTGAGGAAAGACAACTTCCCTTATTATTCCCATGCACATGGTGTTGATGTTAAAATTTCTCCAAACCTTTTTACCGCTCCAAGTGTCCTGACTATTACACTCTCCCCCTGAGGCTTCTTCGGTCTCTTCAATCCTTATGGGTGACCGGTTAGTGCCCTGCTCACTTTTGTCTTCAGTCACCGGGGCTTGATTTTTAGTGTTAGTGTTAGGGGACTGAGGAGGAAGGGTTTTTTCCTCGCTGATAGTGAGATAGACCAACAAGTTGCTAGAAAGGTCCTGCATAGGTTTGGGGGTGTCCTCCTTGTCCTGTTCTTGCATAATGGCAGAATCCAAAATGCAGTTTCCCACTTTTTCAACCGAATCCATTTCTTCCTCCTTTTCATTATACTCTGATTCCAAATTTTCCTTCTTCCTCTCCTATTTTTTGGAAGGAAATTCCTTCTTGATATTTTTTAGGGGACGTTTTTTGGAAGGGGAGCCCTTGCTTTGTTTCTTGAAATCAACTTCCTCACTATCATCCAAAGGAACACCCACTGAAGAACCTAAAGGAACATAATCTAAACCAGAGTACTCACTGATAGCCTTTCCATCCCCTATTTCCTTGCCCATGATTTGGGTTTTAAAGAATTCATATAAAAAAAGGATTAATCCTTCATGCAGAGCAGGATTAGCAATTTTCTTATCTCTAAAACCAGCTATATTCTTTTTCATTGAAGAGAAGAGATAATACAGAATGGAAATCTTGGAACCATTCCTAAAATGATTAGGCAAGATGAAATGATAAGTTCAGATTCTGTCAAACCTGGTATCCAGGGTAATGTAGTAGATGAGGGCCTTTAGGACATACTACGCCCGGGAAGGTAGTAGGTGCCCACTTTGACAATGGTGTTCATCTCAGTGTCATCCCTCATGAACTTTTTGATAGCCATGTCAGAAAGTTTTTGGTCTTTGTAGAATTTTTCCTCAATGGTAGGAATGCCAAAGACCAAAGAGATGACCTCCTCCGTGATAGTGAACTGCTTTCCATCAATCTCCACCTTCCCGTCTTTCCAGGAGTTGACAAAGATATTGGTGATGTCCTTCCTGCACCCATGGAGACGTTCAATAAAAGTGGTAACTTCCCCTTTTTGTAAGGCATTCCAAATTTTTGTTCACTTCTTCCATTTCTCACTGTCACCCTATGGCTCCCTTCTTAACCTCTCCCCAACCATGGCTATAGTGATAGCTCTGGTAGACCTCTGCTAAGGGAAGTATGTTGATGCCCCCTCTTTTATCTATTATTTTTGTGATAACATTGAAATCACCTCCTAAAATATAGAGTAAATCTGAGTTGTGTTTAAGTAATGATTCGATTTCATACCAGACTATTAGTTTATCCTTATTTTGAATAGGGCCATATACATTAATAATGTTAAATGTTAGATTATTTTTAATTTTTTTTACTAGTCCACTCATCCAGAATCGCCTTCTCTCTGTAATGTTAATTGAAAGGCACCAAGGATCCCAGATGATAGCCAAACCTCCAGAAGCTCCAATCATAGGTGAGTCTTGAAGTTCCTTGATTCCTAACTTCATTTTAAAGTTAAGCATTTATGTCCTATCCATCTTAGTTTCCTAAATTAAAATTATGTCTGATTTAGAGCAATTAATAAATCATTTAATTATACGCTGCTTGTTAGGGTCATTCATGCCCCTAACATTCCATGGTAGGATATTCATGGCTCAGTGGGAAGGTGTTTCCCCTTCCCTACATTCAAAAGTGATGTAATCTTGATTTGTCCTACAACCTCTCCTGCTAACAATCTTAGTTCAACATTCAACTTTCTTCCCCTCTTCTAATATTTCTTTTCACAGTCCAGAGAGCTATGACTATCTTTATAAAGGGCAATGCCTAAAGATTCTAGATCTTGTAATTCCAAATTCGCTAGACTTACTAACATTTCTTCCACTCCCATCCCTGCATCCTCACAACCAGTAGACTTGATACCTTTAATAAGGAGTTTCCTCTAAAATCCCAATTCTTCTCTATCGCAAATCTCATCTAGGAATTGATCCATCAGCTCATCTGTTAGAGATTCCCAAAGATAGTTTGAAATAATCTTGACTTTGTCCTGAATTCTATCTATGTCAGAATTCCCTGCCCCTATGTCTGAGTCCCCTATTACCATCACATTAGAAATTGATCCTTTAAGGTTTTTCTTAATTACCACTGAGACCTCATTAGAGCACTCAAACAGAGAGTTTTGTTGGATCACGATGGGAGGTTCCCCTACAAAAATTGCAAGAAGAGGAGGAGTGTCTTTTTTGTCAAAATCTAATATAATATTGTTAACATTAGAAGGATAAATATGAAAAATAGATTGGGATGGTACATTTTCTTGGGGAGATGCATAACTAGATGTCAGACACCCTTCATCCTATAATGGAGGGTTAACTACTTGGGTTGACACCTTACAACAACCATTGGTGGGAGGGTTAGAAATGGATGCAAAAATGACAACATCCATGGGAGGAGTAGGGTGTTGAGGATCATTACTTTGAACTGTAAATCCATTTATGTTGTTAAGAGAAGTGCATCTTATATTTTAATTTTGATGAGTGGAGACTAAATTATTAATCACATTATTGTTCTGAGTATTTGAAAAATTAATACTTTTATCCTTAAATTTCTGATGATCCATGATTCCCATATCATTGGGTGTGGAGTTTTCCTTAACTTCATTCTTCTTAATACTATATTCAATAATTATAGGGTTGATGATAAATGAAGACATTTTACTATTGATTCAATAGGTGGAATAAGATTTTCATTTATATTCATTCTTATAATAATAATCTCACCTGTATGTTCATGATCAAATTCTATAGAATCCACAAATGTACCTATGCTATTGCCTATCTTACTCGGAGCTTCCTTTCCCGTGAATTCCAAAGGGAGGTCGTTAAGAAGCACTACTTTTTATACAAGAAAATTCTTAAGCTAGGAGGGCGTAAAGAAAGGAGTCCACTTTGGGGTTGAAAAATCTATATTTTTAAATTTTGATATTCCTTTAGCTATTAATCTGTCCTTTAAAGCTTTACTATTGCATTCCAAGTAAATGAAATTTCATGGAGTATCAATATACTTACCTTGTTTCGCAGTTCTAGCCTTAAACACTTAGAAATCTTATTGGTCGATACTCAAAATCCATTCCATCTGCATAATAGTCCATACCATGAACACAATTCTTGTGTATTCTCTATTAATCCTTCTTTTAGATCTATTTTCAAATTTATTTTATTAGGGCATCCCAGGGTAAGAATATCAGGCCTAGGGCTTAGTTCTATGTAAGAATTTTATTTACACAAAATTTCAAGATTTCCTAGTGGGGTTTCATAACTAGGAGCCTCTTCCAATGAGACTACTCTACTAAGGCTAATTTTCTCCTCATAATCCATGTTAGGTACATTCTTAAGAAATTTAGGGTGAAGAGTATATATTGTTCCTAACAAATTGAGTCTAATCGGTGCTAATTGAGACTGATTGAGATCCATTCTTATAATAATAGTGCTACTATTTTTCTTTTGACCTGAATTCACCATCCCCACATATTCTCCTAAACAATTACCAATTGCTTTGAATAAATCTATATGTATTAATTCTACTCGGACATTAGGGATGAAGATAGCCCTATCTACTTTTCAATTTTTGATTTTTCTAGGGTCAAAATTCAGTTGCCAATCTAAAAACAAAAAATATACATCCTTTGAAATTAGGGCATGTCGAACATAAAAAAATCCTTCTTTATTTTATTCTTAATGCATTTTAAAAATAAAAACCCTTCATAAAGTTTAACTATACTTACCTATTCTTGAAAGTTTAGTTTAAACCATTCTATTATCTCTTCTTTAGTCGAGCCAATACCTATCCATCTAGCAAAGATCCCTTTCTTCTTGTATATATTTACTACCATATCCAGATACCCCTTATCATAACTAAGACATATATTAATAGACGAGCCACTTGTTCTAAATATTCTACATCTTGCTCCTGAGAGATCGAGGAAGCTATTTTTGTATATTGATCATTTTGATGAGGAAGCAGAGGTTGGGATATCCATTTTATTTTATGCGGTGGTGTATATTTCCTATTTAGAAACTGGCTCAAATTGGTGTGTAGTAATACCCTATCATTGGAATCCTCATTACCCACTTGATCTACATTCCACTGGCTATGAGGAGGGGAGTAAATGTTAGGTTTGTGATGAGGGTCTAAGTCCTTGAGTGAGTTGAACTTATTTGCCAAAGATAAAGGCTCGAGCATAGAGTAGAATGAGACTGAGGGTGTCTTCTTTTAGTTCTTGTGATATACAACCTCTTTCCAGCCCGAATCCTCTACCAATACATTGTTTTTGTGATCTATCCTAGGGAACGCTTGTTCTCCAAGCATTCCACCTCTCCTCTTTGCAGACTGAGTGTTGTTGGGGTAGTAAGCCAGGGAATCCCTAGAATGAGGAGACCATAATGCCCAAATAGTTTTCTTGTATTTGATACATTCCAGACCCGACTTCGGATGGATCGAGGAAAAACTAGCCAAGTTTGCATATTTGGTTTTAGAGAACATAGCGATCTATCGCTCTAAAGAAGTAACACTACATATTTTTTGAGGATTACAAAAAGTAGATCCATTATCTATGATAGAGTATTCTATTTAACTACTAACCAATTTTCTACATATCACATTTTCTAGATTTTTTCTCTCTCATTCTTACATATAATCACTTCATCTCTTCATTACATCTTGTATATCATAAGAAAACCCAACTTTTATTCTTGTATGCCAAAACAATTAGCTATAATGTTGTACTTGGGTGTCCTTAAGATTAGTTTTTATTTCTTACTATCTATTATCTAGATCATTATTTACAAGAAATCAAATTAATCAAATTAATATATTATATCACCTACAATATTAATAAATATTTTGCATTTATAATTTTAGTTTAGTAATTAAATTGTAATGGGTTGAGACATTCCTCACTTAATATAATAAAAAATATTAATAAATATCTTTAATTTAGTAATAATTTAAAGTATGGCATATATGATTGCATGAAAATACTAATGAATCGATAGACAATTGATGTGTCTCATCAATAGGTCTTCCCACTACGACAAGATTATCATCACCTAAAACTACTGTAATGATGCCTAAACCAACTATTTTAGAGGATGTGAAAATGATAAACAACCTACTATCAGCAAGTAAGACCTTATGTGGCTTTCTAGCTCTTCTCAATAATAAAATCTTGTGCCATTAGTAAGTACATATTCATAATGTGTATCTAAAACACATACAAGAATCAAATGAAAAATACCACTATTCAAAAAAAATATTAAGAAGTTGAAGATAATATGATTTAGTAATTTTGTGATCATGTATAGATTCTATATATTTTAATGGGTAGGAGAAGGGGTCTAGTTATCTTGCATGTTTCAATTATTTTTTATTGGATTTCTCTAAATTAGTAATAGAACACAATTATAGGGGCATTTATGCATATATATTGAACCAATTATACAAATTTTGAGCTGGTCAAAGCAATTAGTTATTGTGGGAATAGGGAATATGCATGAGATGTAAACTCAAAATGACCACTTTTGCACTCTTGTATGCATAGTGAATCCACTTTGGCACTCTTTTACATTCTACATCTCCTAGCACTCTTTTACATTTTGATGATAAATCACATAGTATGATCCAAAATCTTCATGAAAGAATTGAAACACAATCAAAACCACAAGCATTATCAAAAATTCAAATCCTACAACATTCATTGTAACTATCCAAAAGCCAAACCAATAACTATAAACACTTAATTTGCATATGAAGCCAACAAAATAAATATCAATTTTTGATGTATCCTTTAGAAACTTAAAATGCATAACTAATAGTACCTTCCCTTAACAAAAAAAATCTTCAAAGATTAAAAAACTAAAATAAATTAACTAGACTGTACTGCAGCACCATAGCTGTTCAATTGAATTAACACAACAACTGCAAAAAGAAGGCTTAACCAGGATTTTGTCCGCTTTGCATCCATCACCAAATTGTGAGCTATTGAACGAGCCTCACCCTGCCGGTAAAGCAAGAAGTCGGAAACAGAGGTGTTTCCATGCTCTTCTAACATAAATATGTTGGAAGAGCATGATAGGTACATGAATGGTGGCAATTAGAGGTGGCCATAAAAATAAATTCAAGATAAACGATATGAAAGAGATGTAAGAAAGGAAAGGTCAAAAATATCAGCGCGATGCAATTTGAATTTTTTGTGTTGCGTGTGACAGAGTTCACAATCACTTCGACGGTATGTAAGGTCTAACTTATCTCGAGAGAAAATTGAGAGGACATTATGGCTATGTAAGGTCAAGTCAAGTTTAACTTATTTGCAAATAAAATTGAGAAGACATTATGGACCTGTAAGGTCAAGTCAAGTTTAACTTATCTGCAAAGAAAATTGAGAAGACATTACGCGTATGTAAGGTCAATTATGACTTTATTAAGGGTACTAACTATTTTTAATTTGCAGGATGAATATGGTGGCATTTATTTTGCAATTTTTTTGGTATTGATTTTACAGTTTTTTCTTTTGGGATTATGTCTTAAATCTAAAGCATTATCAACATCTTAGATCTTCATGCCAATTTCTAACACTGTGCAGATATCAATATTTTAGTATATCACATATTTGATTATAGACACAAAATAAATTATTTTAGTTTTAATTTATAGATTAGTTAATTGTTAGTAAATAATGAACAATATAGTTAGTTGGGAAGTTGCAACTCTCTAGGTTGGTTCATAAGAAGAAGGCATTAATAAACCATTGCAATGTAATGAAAAATCATGTTGATTAAATTTCAGTATCAGTTTTATTCATGTACGGTGAGGGTGCATTCATTTCATCTACAAGTCTGTATATAGATATCAAAATAGTAGGTGGTTATGAGAGTTGTAAAAGAGTCTTGCGGAGAAGCAATGAGAAGTGATTTAATTATGTCTCAATTAACTTCCTTAACATGGCATTCTATAGAATGTGATTCAACAGTCTTTTCTATTATCACATGGAAGCTTACAAGTCAATGTCCAAAAACACGAAAAAATTGTGTCCATTGGAGATAGTGGTACAAGTCTTTTTAAAAAAATAGAAATTGGAAGATTTGAGGGAGCTTACATTTATTATTCTGTAGAATTATTCACTAGAGTTGAGTATGTTACCATTCTTTGTACACCAAGAATTTGTTCTGGTAGCTATTACATTAAAATATTGCTACCATTACCATCAAAGGTAGTACTTCTTTAGGTACGTGAGAAAGCCTGTGATTATAAGACTAGTGCCAACTTAAATTGAGGAGATTTTCTTTGCACTTAGTAAGGCATATGGAGAGACAAAGGTGGGGGCCTAATTTGACATCCTAATGAAGAGAATCATAGAGGTGAGATAGTATATTTTGCATTATTTTTAACAAGTGGATTTTGAGCCATCATGTTACGAGGATACATGTAAGTTAATGAAATGTTGGTGCAAAAAATGCAACAAGAGATGGATTCTATTAATAGGAATGGTACTTGGTAGCTAACAAAGATTCCATGTCATAAGAAAAAGATAGGAACTAAATGGGTATACAAGACTAAGAATTAGAGTGATGTAAGTGTTAAAAGACACAAAGTGAGATATTTGGTAAAGGATTCACTTGGAGGTATGGCATAGATTGTGATAAAAAAAATTTCACCCATAGCACATCAAGAGATCATTTGTATGTGTAATTCTCTTGCAGCCCCAAAAAAGAATAATTCATCATATATGGATGTGACAAGTGCCTTCTTGAATGGGTAATTAGAAGAAGAGATTTATGTGGAATAGCCACAATATTTTGAGGTGCAAAGAAAAGAGAATCAAGTGTACAAGATAAAGAAGGCCTTGTATTACCTCAAGAAAGCACCAAGATCTTGGTATGCAAGGATTGATGGGTGCTTTAAGGAAAATTACTCTAGTCAAAGTAAGAGTGAGCCTATCCTTTACTAAATATAAGAAAAAAATTGCATTCTCATTGTCATTATATGTATAAATTCTATTATGAAAGATAACTTCAAATATTTTATGATGAAAGAATTTGAGATCTTAGATTCTAGGCCTTATGCAATATTTTTTAGGTATGGAGGTTAATCAAAATAAGGATGCAATTTTCCTTTGTCAAATAAAATATGTCATAAAATTTTGATAAAATTGATTGTAAACCAACCTCCACTCTAATTTATCATGGATTTGTGTTCTGTAGAGATGATGGCATTGAAAAAGTAGACGTGACAACTTATAGAAGTGTAGTTGGGAGTTTGATGTGTCTCACTCACTTGAGGCTTGATATTGCATATGTAGTTTCTCTTGTCTCAAAGTATATCATAGAGAATTTTGAATAAAAGTGGTAGGTAGTAAAATAATTTTGAGGAATGCAAAAGAAACATTAAGTTTCAGTAATCATTACTATAGGACTAAGAGATTTAATCTACTTGGTTTATGTGATTCCTATTGGGGAGGAAGTATGTGTTGCAAGATTAAGTAGAATGAGTTATTAGCTGAGTTGGTAAGCTTGTCATTGGTGTCAACATGCTATTGTTGTCATTTGTGATTGTTTCCTGTGTATTGATGCTGAGAGAAATGATTTGCATATATTTCATGTTGCAAATCTATTGATGAAGTTTAGTATACATGGTTGAGTAATGTTTGAAGATGTTGGATTCAAGTTCTTGTGCTTTAGATTGCAATTTAGTGGAATTGATATTCATCTTCTCGAGATTTCTAATTGTTGTTGTCATGATGATGTATCACAGAGTGTGATTGGAAATGTTGATTCAAAAAATTAATAGAATTGAAACCAAAAATATTGAAATAATTATTTAGATTTCAACTGATAACTTAGTTAATAGCTAGTGAATATTAAAGTAATATAGTTAGTTGGAAGGTTGCAAACATGTAGGTTGGTTCATGAGAAAAAGGCTTTAACAAAATATTGCAATGTAATGAGAAATCATGTTTGATTAAGTTTCAATGTCTTTGTTTTTCTTTCATCTGCAATATTGGTACATTCATTTCATCTAGAAAAGTTTGCATATTGATATCAAAATAGTAAGTAGTTATAAGAGTTCGAAAAAAGTCTTGTGAAAAAGCAACAAGAAGTGATTAAATTATGTCCCAATAAACTTCCCTACCACGACATTTTGTAGAATGCAATTAGACATCCTTCTCTATTAGCCTGAGAGCTTACAAGCCAATGTCCAAAAACACCAAGAATTTGTGTCCATTAGGGATATGAAGTGGTGCAATTCATTTTTAAAAATTAAATTTTGGGATATGATGATGAAAGATTTATTTGAGGGAGTCTAAATTTTATTGTTGTGTAGAATTCTTCACTTAAGTTCGGTGTGTGTTATCATTCTATGTACACCAAGAAATTATTTTGGTAGTTATTCTATCGTTACCATCAAAGATGGTATTTCTTTAGGCATGTGAGAAAGACCATGGTTTTACTACTAGTGCCAACTTAAATTGAAGAGTTTTGGTTTGCATTTAGTAAGGTATATGGAGAAACAAAGGTGAGGGTTTAATTTTGCATCCCAAGTCTATATATTACTATCATTTTCACACAGGTGTTGAATGTAGTCCAAATCACATTGCCTAATACAAAAAGGAAGAATTGTTTCTATTATATGAGAAGTTTCGTTATCAATATACTTTTAGAAAGAATAATTTTTCTAATCTACATTATGCTATTTGTTAACAAACTTCCTTCATGTCATAATCTCAAATTATATCTTGTACACTAAAATCCAATCAACAAATATACAAACCATTAATTTAAACTATATAATTTATATAAATAGAAATATTATCGATCAACAATATAGAAACTAAACATTTAAAATATAGAACATTAGAAAAACCATCAATCTTATTAGAACCCATTTTGATTAAAACTTTAAATATATCAAATAAAATTTCACCATTCCACTAAACAATAAACAAGTAAATACGTTTACAATAATCATCCTAGTCTCAAAAAGCTCAGCAAATACTTTAAAGAGCTCTAACAATCAGTCCCCAACTTTAATAGAGTTGCATGCACATATAACACCATTTACTCATCTACCGAATATGGAGTCGGTAGCTAAGAGTTCCCCTCAAATGCAGCACCCACTAACTAAATATTGATAATAATTCTGAATCCAATTAACTAAGTCATAACCTTAGCTTACCAGTAAGCTTTACATTATTCTAGATTAACCCCATTACCAACGCTATCGCTATCAGTGTTGCTTCGGTTTGTTTGGTTGTCCACGATCAGAGAGCTCAGAATCTGCAGAGGATATCGAGGCTCCATCTTCCCTTCCAGCATTAGCACCACTTGCCCCATGCCGGGCCTCACCTCCTCATCTTTTTCAATGCAGAGCAATGCTACAACACATGCTCTTCTCACCTCTTCAATATCTTTCTCCTCTGCAACATCCTCCTCCACAACATTAATCGTGTTCCCCTGGTAAATTTGGGTTGCAGCCCATGGCGGAAAGTAATACATACTTGAATCTTGCACGTTTAAATCCAAAGTTCTTCGCCCAGAAATGATTTCCAAGAGCGTCATCCCAAAGCTGTATACATCGACCTTTGGAGTGATGGGAAGACCAGAAATCCATTCTGGAGCCAAATAACCTCTCGTTCCCCTCGTTGTGGTCAGTATACGGCTTAAATCTCTGCTCACAAGCTTTGCCAACCCGAAATCAGCCAACTTGGGGGAAAAATCAGCATCAAGCAGAATGTTCTCAGGCTTTACATCGCCGTGAATGATGCGATCTCTGCATTCCTCGTGAAGATAAAACAAAGCTCGTGCAGTGCCTAAAGCGATCTTGAACCGAGCCTTCCATTCGAGTACCTTCTTTTTACTTTTGGAGTTACTGGTGAAGAGTATGGAATTTAGAGACCCGTTGGGCATGTAGTCATAAACAAGTAACCGTCTGGATCCTTGTGCACAAAACCCTCGAAGCCTGATCAAATTCCCATGTTGTATGTTTCCAAGTGAACTGATCTCCGCTCGAAATTGTTTATCATCTCGGCTTGAACTAGGCTCCAATTTTTTTACAGCCACAAGCGTACCATCTGGCAGAGATCCTTTGAACACTAACCCGAATCCTCCGCTCCCCAGCTTAGACCTAAAATTCCTAGTTGCAATCTTCATCTCCTTGTAACTGAACATTCTTAGAAAAGAGTCTGAGGACTCTGCAGAACTGTCCGCTGGTTGTAGCCGATACGTCCTCCTCCACATTAAATAGGAAAAGACCCCCAAAGCAACGGCGACAGCAATTGAAGTACCAAGCACTAGAGGCAGGATGGTTTTGAGTTTGGAGGAGCGCGGAGGATCATAATTTGGAAGCGCAGAGGCAGCTAATCGAATGAAGGCATTTGAATTGCTTTTTGATAGAGAATTGCGCAAGTTTAGCAAATGCCCAGACCAGATCTGGCAGGGTCCTGAAGGCGGATTGAAAGTATAAGCAGTGCACGAACAGTTGCGGAGGCAAGATTTTTCGCAATCCATCTTTGTGGGTGCAGGGTATGATGACGCGTAATCATTATGCAACGTTGATTTGGAGTCGATGAACACATCGGTGCTGTCATTTTGGGCATTGCAGTTTAAGGGGCTCTGCCGAACACAGCCACTGGAACACCACTCTCGTGAATCCCAGGCATGAGAGTCTGTGGGGGTGAAGCCTTCGACACAGCTGCAGAACTGAAAATTGTTGGAGTTGCAGATTCCATAAGCACCACAAAGACCATGCACAACGCATTCATCTCTGGGCACAGACCAGAACATGTTCCACTTACTGCCATCATACAAAGCCCGTCGAACATCCCCAGACTTCATTAGGACGACACGTGAGAGCGCTGTGATGTTATGCATCAATTCATAACTGATATAGAAACCGGAACTGGTAGTTTGAACGCTGAGATTGTATAGGTCTTCAGTTGGCATTTCTGGAAGCTCACGGAAAATTTGGCCGTCCCAAGTTCCGCTCTCCCAATACTGTACAGAATTGTTCCATGTTAGCACCAATTGTTGGGCCCCTGATGGATCCGCATGATAGGAGAAAAGCCCGGGAGCGGGATCCAATGAATTTTTCCAACAAACTAGCTTTTTCTGTCCACCGAATATCATCCCAGGCAACCAGGTATCTGTTGGATTGTCGAAACTCTGCCAAACAGTTTCAGGTTTGCTGTCATTGCTCAGCATCAAAAAATTACCGGAATCTAATAGCATAGCCTGGGATGCCTTGTTCGATGTGTTGACCGACCAAATAGATGCGCCCTCTGCATCAAACAGATCCAATTTACCTTGTCTTGACAACTTCAAAATGCCAGACTTGTTTGTTGCGGGAGTCTCTCTGCTGGCCACCCAGACGATGGTCTTCTCTGGTATATTAGCATACCAGATTCCAATATACCAGTTATTGGTTCCATTTGGGCTGAAGAATCCCAATTCAAATGTGCCATTCTTTGAAATTAATGTCTCATTTCCAGCAAGCGAGCCGCCCAAGGAAAGAGTATTTCCACCCTCGACTGCAGCACCAGAGCTCCTCAGATCAGTAAACACTGTAACTGCAAAAAGAAGAGATAAGCAGGATTTTGCCTTCTTTTGGTCCATTCCAGAGTGTTAGCGATTGAATGAATCTCCCCCTGCCGTTAAAGACAGAAGTCTGAAACATAGGTGTTTCCTTGCTCTTTTAACGTTAATGTCTTGGAGGACCATGATAGGTACACGAATGGTGGCAATTACAGGTGATCATCAAAAAAAATTATTGTGATGTGTGTCACAGCGTTGAGAGTCAAGATTAACTTATCTACAAAGAAATATGAGAAGATATTAAGGGTATGTAAGGTCCATTATGACTTTATTGACTCTATAAAGCATTTTTTAATTTGCGGGGATGAATATTGTGGCATTGATTTTACAGGGTTTTTGTCATTATGTCTTAAATTCAAAGCACTATCAACATCCTAGGCTTTTATATCGTGTAGGAATGAATATTTTAATATAAGTCACTTTCTGTTATAGATACCAAAATTACAAGTAAGGTTCTTGTTAAGTAATTATACTGACAGAAAGAAGTAGGTTGTAATGGTTTGAATGTGTTAACAAAAAAATTCTTATCATAAATTTGACATACATTTATATGTCAATATACTAATATTATAATAGTTTTGTATTCAAAAAAATAATTGATAAATAAAAAAATAATTCTTAATAACAAATATCGTCTTAATAAATATTATAAAAATCAGATAGGAAAACAACATTTAAAGAAAAATATTTTTTATTTATTTTTAAAATATTGAACACATTTTCTTATGATTTATTGTATTTCAATTGAAAAATAAAAAAGATAGCTTTTGTGTAAAAGTTAAAATTAATTGTGTGTAGTGGTTTATATAGATATTAATAAATAATACTCAAATAAATATTGTAAAGTAAAACACTTTACTAAACTAACTCGAAAACTTCAAGATACATAGTATACATACCTCAAGATTGACATTTTTTTAGACATATTCATTCAAGATAACTAAGCTACCAAATAAGCCTATTTCCATTTTCTTTTATATTTTTACTAGCTCTTCTTTGTTAAAGTGCATTGCTAGGAGTTAATGTTTGATGGTTTTTATGATATTTCTTTCATACATACATACATACATACATACATACATGTATATATATATATATATATTATATATATATATATATATATATATATATATATATATGTATATATATATATGTATATATATATATATATGTATATATATATATGTATATATATATATGTATATATATATATATATGTATATATATATATATATATGTATATATATGTATATATATGTATACATATATATCTATATAGATACATATGTATATATATATATATATATATGTATATATATATGTATATATATGTATATATATATATGTATATATATGTATATATATATATATGTATATATATATATATGTATATATATATATATATATATATATATGTATGTATATATATATAAATATATATGTATATATATATATATATATGTATATATATATATGTATAAATATATATGTATATATATATATATGTATATATATATATGTATAAATATATATGTATATATATATATATGTATATATATATATGTATAAATATATATGTATATATATATATATGTATATATATATATATGTATATATATATATATATATGTATCTATCTATATATATATGTGTGTATCTATCTATATATGTATATATATATATAGATATATATATATATATAGAGTTTATTTTATCTTAGTTTGTAGACAATGCAAAGTGAGATAAATTATATGTTGACACAAAATATCTATTTTATCCTTCTATATGTTTTCCCTTCACCATTCAAAAACCAAGGAATGAGAGCAATTTAGTGATATGCTATATTTATGTGCAAAGAGTGATTAAAAATTTAACTTGTCTCTTTTTTCTAAATTATCCTTAAGTTTTCCCATATATTCCATTATTCATGTCATTACTATATGCTTTTTTAAGCCTTGTATCTTATTCATAGCTATCTATCATTCCATCATATGTGACATTTTCTAATGAACATAGAAATTTTTGGATATTTGTGGCTTCCACCTTTCACTCCATCAAGACATTAACTTTATCTTTTACCCATCTAATAAAGACATTGTGTATTATTAAGTTTATAAAACATTATTTTCTTTTCACATGTGATATCATGAGCTTGGTGGAATTGTAGGCCATAGCCTATGTATGACTAGGAGTTTACAATTAGTAGCTGACCCTTGGTGCTAGTTGCCATGAAGACTAGAACTTGTGGCTTGTCTACCATATAGTCAAGAGGTAGAAGATGTGGGATAGGTAGTATTATGGCACCCATAGTAGCTAGTGAAATTATGTCTTGTATTTAGAAAATTTTGTAAATTATATAATATATCCTACAACCTCTAGTAATATTTAATTATTTCTATTTAAAATAAAATTTACAATAATTATGATGCATTATTGGCACATATATGATGCCAAGGATTATTTTATACATTAGCAATGATTACACAACGTAATTTTATGTCCACCATATGATTTTATAGAATGTACAAAATCCATATGAAATAAAAGGAATATGTCCGCAAAGAATTATTATGATTGTAATGAAGATTCTCTCGCTTGCAATGTTGAACCTACATATTTGGGCCTTTTGAAAATAATGATAAGTTTGTTTTTTTTTTAAAAATACACTATTTTAAATAATTACCAGAAATACCCTAAACAAGAGAAAGAGAATCTCAATCTTAAAGCTTTGATACCATATGAAGGTTAGTTAAAATGCAACATACCATTAAGAAATAAGGTAGTACACATATATTTACAATGAGCATCCTAGTCTCTAAAAACTTTTGCAATACTTTATAGAGATCACAAACACCTCAACAATCACTACCTAAAAGTAATATGTTAGATTTTCATAGGAATATTATGTCTTACCAAAATGGTTTTAATATCATCTACACAAATTCTACCCTCTTTCAAACATAGATAAGAAAGCTAAGTCCCCCTCCCCCTTCTAAAATGTTAGAAGTTTTAAGACCTAACATAAAAGTCGAAGAGAAACAAAAGTATCACACTATTTAGAACACTAAATTTCTTTTTTATAAGAATTTATAATGAAAACTTGCAGTTTTATCATTCATGCAAGTTTCCTTACATTCTAGAGCTTGTATGAATTATTTTTGAAACACAATTCTACCATTTTTATTATTATATGTCAAAATAACCTAATTATTATTTTTGTAAGTTAAAGCATGTTGTACGTACTTCAATTTCAATTGTGGTAATTAAATAAAATTCATAGATCCATAAAATTTACATATGTAATCAATATAAGGTTTATTTTCACATCACGAACTTTATTCAAAAGAATCAAGTATACAAAAGAAACCATAGTGTTTATACCATATAAGCACTTTTTGGGGCCCCAACATTAGGATTACATTTAATAATCCGATCACTATTTAAAGTAATTCTTTAAAATGTAAAATGATGGATCTTTTTTTGGAAAGTGCCTCCATAATTAGGTATCTTAGTCCTTAAGATAATGATATTAAAGAATTATCCAATCAATAATCCTTTTCAACATGGCTTGGAAACACTCAAGTTGACTATATTTGTCAAAAAAAATCACACATTGAGAGAGGGGCGAGTTAGAATTCATAAAAACTTAATCACTTATTATCCATTCAATCGATTTCATCACAAATATAAAAGTAAATAACACGAGTATAAAATGAAACACATAAGAACACCAAAAAAATTAGGTGGAAAATCCAAGGAGGGAAAAATCATGGTGAGATCCAACTCACACTATATGAAAAATAGTCTTACAATGATTGTTTTAAGCTTATTCCTAGGGACGCCCAATATTCGTTGACATGTGGGCTAATGTGCACTCCCTTAGGACATGATACAAGGACTTGCTGATGGAAGATTACTTCTCTAGTGAAAGATAATATCATTACAATGAATACATATGGTGAGCTATGGTAGAAGAAATATTTTATAAATGTTGATTATAATCCTCTATTCTATCCATCTAAATTTAACTTCATCAATATGTTTCAAAACATTCACTAGTTTTGAATTTACACACTTCACAAATATCTCTTCCATCATAAATGCATTCTACAAAATGATTTGAATATAAAATTATCCTTTCAATTATACAACTATATTAATTAGGTTAGCCTAAATGGGTGAGATGTGTAATCACATAATTTGTTGGCCAAGATTTCTATCTCCAATGCCTTGTGAAAGGAAATTTGAGAGTTTGGGTAAGTGCATGAAGATGGTGAAAAACAATGTGGTGACACACCTGAAAAAATAAAAAATTACATGTAACACCCCATAAGAATAATCTAAATAAATGACAACCCAAAAGTAAACCAAACAAATTAACTAGAAAAGCACAACATTTTTTTTTATTTACAAGATACGAGATTAGCATCAAAATACCACTCAACTGATTTAACCAGTTATTTAATATCCAAGGGTAATTGATTACATGAGAGTATAACAATATACTCAATATTTAATACATATTTCTAAGAGTTCTAGATTGTTTCTAATTTCCCTTATCTATCCTAAGCACTGCTCTGATA